>JAJHUR010140254.1:30718-66134 GCA_027495735.1 Lutjanus campechanus | reverse complement strand
CTGCTTATAAGTGGTGAAAACTCATAATGCTCCAACTCTAACTGTGGTCTTGCCTGAACATGGGCTGTAATTCAGCTTCCTAATGACGGGCCGTGTGTCTTTACTTTTCTACCCACAGAACATTCTTCTGTCTAAAAACAATTTTACATTTAAATTTAGTAAAATATGTTTATTTTCTGACAGAGAAATATGTCAACACAAACAAACAAGGTGTTTGTGTTGGGCCATGTGGCAGAGGAGGGAAATAAATAAGTAGCCTACAAATAATTTGTTATTGTACTTAAAGGGATAAGTCACCCAAAATGGAAAATCAGTCATTATCTACTTACCCTCATCCCGATAGAAGGTCGAGTTTAATTTTTTTTTTGTCCACAAAACACTGCTGGAGTTTCACAGGAAACTTGCAGAATCTCCAAAACAATGGAAGTGAATGGTGACCAGTTTTCAAATGTAAGAAAACAACAGAATCCCTCCATACTGCTCATCTGGTGTAATCCAAGTCTCCTACAGCTCCGAGATGCCAAGTTGACTAAAAAAGTGTTATATACATCATGTTTATACCCTGAATCTTCACTGTAGATCCTTAGTTTTGGAGCCACATTCACATGCACACTGTCTGAACTGGGTGTGTGTAGTGTGATGTGATGTGATGGTATCCGGACTTTACAAGGGACTTTATCTACTCCTGAGGGTGAGTAGATAATGACTGGATTTTAATTTTTGGGTGAACTATCCCTTTAAGTAGACTTTTCAAGTTTCTATAGTTTACTTGAATATTTATTTTTATGACAACTTTTTTGCTTTTACTCCCTGCTTTTTAACACAAATATCTGCTCTTTCTACTCCTCATATTTTCAAAACTGGCTCGTTACTTTAGTTTAGATGCATTTGAGGGGAAATATTGATTATTTTTATTTTTGCATAATTTCACACCACCTTGCTAACATCAAGACTGATTTCAGCCTAAATGGTTTTAAACTTTCATACCTCAAAATTATTTTTTGTTGAAACTTTTGCAGAGACGAGATGACCCTGCTCCTTTTCCACAGTCCTACACAGTCCACAGTCCTACTGATCATGTGCAGAGTAAATTGTCATCACTCTAGCTTGTTTCTAATTGTTTGTTTGATCATTTGCGTTGTTACAATAGCTCCGTGTCCCCTCTGTGTAAAATTAATAAAGGAAAATCATCTAGAAATACAATCACAAACTCCGATCTCCGCGACAAAAGCCACAAAATAAAAAGTCCTGGCATGTCAAGGCCGTTCATAGTCAGGGCTAGCACTGGGTTACTGTATTTGAGGATATACATTTTCTGTTTGTTTCGTTTTTGTTTTATGAATTTCATCAGATATGATTTGGTGGAGATGTGGGTAAAGATGGGGAGCCAATAGATACCACTTCACCACTGGTAAAGGTAATTTAAACATATAGTTTGTCGGATAACTTTAAAGGATGTTTGTTAATATAAAAACTCGTGAAGCTATTAAAGGCTTTTCCCCCTAATCTTTCACGGGAATTCCCCACGTGAGACTTCGTGTGAAGAAGAAAGAAAACTGAAAATGATGTTGACGATGGAGGAGTCGTCTAAAACAAAGGTCTGTAGCCTCACACAGTGGAGTAACGTTAAATGAGGATAAAATGCTATACTCTGGCTATTTAGTATACATTACCGTAATTGTATCCCATACCGCGAATTTTTGCCTTCTGATGTATGGAAATGTTTTGATGACGCCAGGAAGACTTACCTTGTTTCAACTGTAGGGGTGTTTTCACTGCTACTGCTGTCTGAAGCGGCTCGTGTAGTGATACTTATGTATTTTCATGGAAAAATGGCATGTATTTTTTGGCCAAAGTATTCACATTTGTTGTTGGCGAATTACTGGGCGCACAGTATTCAATGATAAAACTCCTAATGACTAATTCCACCCTTGATATAAACTAGTGGTTCGTTCCGCTGAGAGGGGAGAGAGGTTCCTGTATCTTCTGTGGATTTGCCGTGACGCGCTCATGTTTGTGTGCTTCTCACTGGGGGGCAGGAGAAGGAGAACCGAGGTGCCCGCACAAAGGAATAGCTGTCCGAAGACACTCTTTCAGACAAAGGTGAGTTTAACAAAAGTGGTGTCCTAATATTCCGGCGACACCTTCGTTTTGTCGGATACCTCGCTGTATAACAACGTCAAATAACGGTCACGAATCAGCCCGAGCGGAGTACTCGGAGGATGCTAGCTTAACTTCTTGTTAGCAAGCATTTGTTTAACGGTTTGTATATAGACACTCGGAGCAGAGCTGACTTACTCAGTAGAGCCGAACTAACATTCCACAGGTATTAGGGCATTTAAACTGTTGGCAGTGACAGAAATGCGGAATAGTAAAGGTTAAATATTTGTGTGAATCCAATTGAGTAAAAAGTTCAAATGGAATCCGAGCCCCTTTTTTCCTGTCACAGGCTGTTCTTCTGAAATGCTGTGTATCGGCTGATACAGTTAAGATATCCAAGTCTGTGCAGTATTATCTGTCTTACCTTGAGTACACTAAAAGCTCGTATATGCGGACAATGTAACCTTCAGTCTAGTTGAAGAACTCTTAAGATGTTTCAAGAGGCACATAGTTTCATAAACACCAGCAGGGACGCAGATCTCTCAGTATGACTCAGAACTAAATAAAAACTCATGCTCGTGACCTGTAGCACCCTTAACATTGTTTTTGTGGCATGTCACAAAGAGAGGGTGTCAGTGTGTTTTGTTTTTGACTACTATTTGTACTTAAAACATGTTTTTCATATAATGAATATGTCTGTTTTTTCTTTTGCTTTTCATTTTGTGACAAAGCTTTATCATCTAACAGGTGTCACGCTGGACTTTTAGGGCATCACGAAAAGACAAATTTCGATTATTTTGACTGAAATTGATATGTGATACAATTAGTGGAAATGATCAGTTTTGCATTACAATTTTCACTGAAAAAAAACAACTATTAAATCGTGATGATGTGATAATTATTGAGGTCTTTACCAAACAAACATGTTTTCTCTCATCTGGAGAACAAGATTTTTAAGGCCAGACCATCTATGCACCACTAAAATACCTAATCATAATGCTGTTGTCTCACATATTTTTTCCTTTTTAAAAAAAATGCAATTTGGTTGTGGTTCTGTGATTTGGATATAGCACTTGGCCATATTGTAATTTTATTACAATTTTGATTAATTTTGCAGCCTTAAATTAATTTCCCCAAAGGATGTCAGCAACTTGAATGCCCAATTTAATGTGATTGATGAAGTAGGAAAACCTGAATTTTTAATTATTAAGTTTTACTAGAGTTCCTAGTTTTCCAAATGCAATTGCAAGTCCTGTTTTTCTTTTTGTGTGAAATGTAAATTGGCATAATTTGCTTTTTTTTAAAAACAACAACCTGTTATTGACTATGGAGATATGTTGTGTATGAATGTCTCAGCTCATTGTCAGGGTCATTTTCATGGGGCCCTGAGATTCATTACAAACTGTGGCTTTCTTACTCATTGTTGTGTGTTATCACCCATTCAAAAGTGAACTGTTCTGCTTTGTGTGCATGCTGCCCTAGGCATTTGTATGTGTTTATTTACAAAGCCACTGTTGGCAAAAATGCTACTCATTTATCTTCTCTTTAAACCTGAAATATTGAAGTCACAAGGTTTGTTCTAAGGACATTTTTCAGTTTGTTGTTCCCAAAGTTCCTAAGCTTTTGGGTTTTCTGCCCCTACTCAATGAAACCATCTATAGAGCGATATTAAATGTAAAAGCTTAGTAATGGTGAAATCTATCGAGTCATCTGATCATTTTGCTGTCATTCAATTCCATGTTTAAACTCTGTTGCTGCTATTCAAGTGGGACAAACCTGCTTAAATAAAGGCTAAATAAAAAATAAATCAAATTGCTAAGCATTCTAGGTACAATAAACAGTCAACTGTTTCATATTTTGTTTAATGGTTGGCCCAATGAATGATACCATGGTACCACAATATGGTATCTCGTGATATGATATTGCCACACTGACACCAATATTTCTAAATATATTACGGGGAAGCTGTACCAAAGCAGATGTTTATCTTCTGAAAAGGTTCTGCTTTCTGACAGTTTCAGGCTTTTTGCCAGTTTTTTTGATGCGATACAGCTGAACAAATGTGTTTTTCCCACAGCTACTTCGAATATACGACGGTCTAAATATTTGTACTTGGAATGACTTCCACTGCAAAGAAGTTCTTAAAGGCAATACTTGGCCCATTGGGTCATTTACATAAACCCAGAATAGAGATGCACTCAGCAGTAATGAGTCTTTTCAGTCCCCTGAATGTTTTGAAGTTAATCCCTAGTTTCTATACGTCACCTCATATGAACCAAATTCATCACAGTTACAGTTGTAAATGTGAGTCTAGTCTTGAAACATATGTTCCTTTTCCATAGAGATAAACTGTTGTTTTTAAGACATGACTGCTAATGCATGGATTGTTGTTTCTGTGCAGGGATGATATCAGACTGTGTTAAACACTACTGGAACCAATAACATGTTGACACAGTGATCATTAGAGGCAGACTGTCCAGTTCAATCTACTGTGTCACCAATTAGCTGTACCATTTTATCAGTTTGTGTCGTTATTTATTGATAACATCACTGACAAAAACATGGCATCACACTGCCTCTTCTACTGTATTCCGTACCAAAAATAGTACGAACCAAAAAATATTCCCCCAATGGCACTACCAAAAAATACATTTTTCATAAGTTTATTTGAACGTGTGACCTAATTAGTAAAAAAGACAGTGGTGGTTGTATTTAATCATGTGCTCTCTTTCACTGGTTGTATTTCCCCAGAAGCACCATGGATGAAGAGGAGCAGTTTGTGAACATTGATCTGAATGATGACAATATCTGCAGTGTCTGCAAGCTAGAGACGGAAACAGGGACCTTATCTTTCTGTCATGTCTGCTTTGAACTCAGTATAGAAGGTAAGAAACAGGGTTGGGGGCGGTTATTGCTTGTTTGCTCAATAGAGTGAAGAGCAAATAAAGTGACGTTGAGGGGAAAGTTGAGCTCTTCACATACAACTAACAGATGTGTGCTAGGTAACATTTCAAAGCAACTTGCAGGCTGCAGTATGCAGTGTAGACCCTTAAGGATTATTTTTTTCACCCCAGCATGACCTCTGATGGGATTCAGAATTAAAATTCATCGTTATCTCCAGCAGTTTCACTGGCTAACTTCAAATACAGGCAGTCATTTGTGGATAGATCAGCACTTGTCTTAGCTGCTTAGAGTCTCCAGCATTTGATCAAACAATAAATCACTTTTGCAGAAACATCTGGATTAACTTTTTAACCATCACTTCCCATCATAGTGAATGTTCTCTTGCAGCAAAACCTGTAATACAGCCTCAGAAACAGGCCTGCACAATATTTATATTATATTTGACAATATTTCAATTAATTGTATAGCCCTACTGAGAACCTTTCAGATTTGCTGGTGTCTTACATGATTGCCTTCCACAGACACATCTTTTATCCTCCCCAGGAACAGCATATGAGATATACGTGCAGGGTAATGGGCCTGTGAGACCAAAGCCCTCACTAAAGCAGGCCACTGTGATTCTCTCGTTTGATGTGCCACTCTAACTCAAGAGCATGTGTTTGAAGGTTTTTCATCTCTTAATTAATGAGTGGCCTATTTGAAGAAGAATGGTAAATCAGAAGAGGATTAGATATGCCTCTCATTTGGCACTCATCTCATAGATTCACAAAGGCGCTTTTCTGCAATGGAGAGGAGTGTGTGTTTGTGTCTGCACAGTATGATTATGTACGACTTGTAAAACAGCCTCATATAGCTGACTAAGAGCTCCCTGAGTGGTATATCATTCTGTTGACAGTGGGAGAAAATGCATATGCATGAAAGATTTATAGGTCTATTCTGTTATGGTATAAGGAGACTGAGTGTGTTGGTATTGATTAATCATCCTGTTCTTTGTGTGCTGTAAAAGAGCCTTCAGCTACAGACCAGCAGACAAGCGTTGTTAGAATAGTACTTGTGTTAAAGTTGTGTTAGTGTTTGCATTCTCATTAATCCTCATTCAACAGCAGAATGATCCAAATATTGTATAGACTAAGGCTGCACAATATGGTTGAAAAAGTCATATTGCAATTATTTTGACTGAAGTTGTGATATGCAGTAGTAATGGGAATGATCATTTTTGCATCACTGTTTTCATTTTTACTTAAAAAAAAAGAAACTTAAAATCATGATGATGTGATATTTGTTGGAGTCTGTAGCAAACAAATGTGTTTTCTTTCATCTGGAGAAGATTTTTAGGATGGGGCATCTCAGGCATCTCTGCAGCACCATGGTACTTCATTGTAATGCTTTTTTTGTCATGCTTTTTTCCTTTTACAAAAAATTGCAAATTGCTGGTTCTGCGATTTGGATTTTGACTTTGCCATATTGTGATGTCAATAATATTGCAATTAATTGTGCAGCCCTAGTATACAAGGATACAGCCTAGGTTTGCTGGCATCTACATACAGTAATATCAGAAACCTACATATAACTGTTATCGTAAGACTTTTTCTTACTTTAAATGAACAGCCTTGGTAAATGATTGATCTGTATTATATGGAGCATGTGGTAGTTTCACTTATTTACACATTGATCCCTAAGCAGCTGGATGATGTTCATACTGTTGCATGTTTTTAAGTTCACATACAGTTTTCAGGGTCACCTTTATTTTATTTTATTTTATTTTGTTGCTCTCTAGCAGACCGTTTGGACAAATAGGTCACGGAATGTCTGAAGGGCACAAGCCAGCTTTTTTTTTAATATGGATATTTATCTGTCGACAATTCCACAGAGGCACGGGTTGCTTGTCTGGATCAGTTGGGCTGTCCTTGCTTGCTCCAGTTAATGTTTCAGCCTGCATATTGCATTCATGTAGGAAAAGGTCAGTTTGCGGGGCATTCGCAAGTGTATCCACAAAGATTTTCATGGTTTAGACAAAACTGAGGCACCCTTAATAGTGGTTCTTAAACTGCCCCAATACCATTGTGTGCTTTTGGGGGTCCAGGTTTTGATGTAGCCTGTATGTGGCAATGAACTGTCTGTTACATAACTGTTGGGTATGGGGGGAGAAGAGGGGGTTTTGCAGACGAGCACGTGTTTCTGATGCAGCTGAGCGTTTCATTGGTGGGAGGGGAGCTTGCCAAGCTGCATGTGGTTACTTTAGGCATGGCTGCTTGGAAACTAAGGCCAAGCCGTGTGCCCGCTGACTGCTCATGTAGACTTAATAGCCACACTGCTCATTCATCCTCTGCCATCCTTCGTTAGAGGAGTAGAGAACAAAAGTCTGATCACCACACATGCGGACGGAGTGTACCAAAAACATGAAGGGGAGAGAATGGTCTTCATCTCCCATTACACACACACACACACACACACACACACAAACACTCCCTGCCAGTGCTTTTCTGTCCTAAACCGTATCATGCTATCTCAAGGGTGATTTGCTGCTGCTGAATATTCATTGCCTATCTGCTCTATGCCGGGTTTGAATATTTATTAGAAGCAATAGAAGCAGAATTGCTTGTATGAGAGTATATTGTAATGTATAAATCACGGTTGTCTCGAACATTAAGGCCCTATATATTTACTACTTTCTACATGAACTGAATGAAATGATCAGGTAAATTTATTTGATATTTTTAGGAAAATGTCATCTCTTCATTGATTGGTATACAAATGTTGGTGTCCTCTAAAGGTCCCACACCAGTCAGAATTGTAGCCTCCTGAAAATACCAATATTACTCACACTTGTTGACTAATTGGTGAAAGACATTTGTCCAGATGTAAATGTGCAATGCATACCAAATATAAAGTGCTTACATGTTATAATTAAAGGTATAGTTAGCGATCATAATCCGACGCACTTTTTGACAGAATCACCGTATTTCTCCTCACTGTCCACAAGCTGTCACTTCTGAGAGAATGCTGAAAAAAATCCGGTTTCAATACACAGCCTGGGCTCTGAATTTCAGCAGGTAAATCTGTGGCTCGGACCGAGCCACCAAAACATGGATCCACCCCCTCACGTCCAGGGGGCCTGTTCTTGCACAGGTCAGACATAGGGGGGAGGGGGAGTAGTAGGTCGTGTGGCGTGCGCAGAGTAAGAGAGAGACATCAGGTGCAGATATTTTGCATTTGCCATGGCTGAAAAACAGCCCAAGAGAAAATGGTCGGGGGAGCATAAATTAAAAAAGAAGGGCTACAACATCGGTGTGGCTTTCTGATGGTGGAGGGAACTCTGCGAATTGAAAGGTCTGAAAACGGACGCGGAGGTCGCCGTCTTTCTGCTGGACAGGTGAGCAACATTAGCTTTGCGGTGCTTCACATAACAGTAACAGCTGTCGGGCATTCATCATATTGTCTAATCTGCCAAAATCTACTGTTGTTGTGATGTTATCTATTTATAATAGCAGTCGAGTTGTGGGTACAGTTGTCTGACAGGTCAGCTAACCTTGGCTTCGCGGCTTAGCAGTGTGCTAACTCACAACTTGGCTATTTCAGCTGCTTTGCTGCTACTTTAGTTTCTACGGCCGTTTCCATGACAGTGCGCGTCCATGAACTTCGGGGGTAGAGCCCCGGGTGGAGTATGAAGGGAGGGGTGGGTCTGTATTTGTTTACACTTCAAATATCAACAACCTCTCTACTCGTTTTCTCCCACACCGCTACACCTTTAAATTGCCACCCTTAAATGAAGCTGTATAGATGAGCCACCACTTGATTGGTCAGAAAATGTATGTGATGTTAGCTTGCTTGTAGAGAGGAACAAAGGGTTCATGAAGGATAACCAATCCACTTGATTTGTTGAAGTGAACCAGGTATATTCGGTTCGGTTATTATAAGGAAAGTCCACCCACCCACATACTTAATAGGTTGATTTTTGTTATTAAAGTCACGCTGATTCTGAAGGTCCATGTGTGATCTTGCATTCCTTTGCATTCAGGAGATATTCCAGTGATTTACTATTGTACTTCTACAAGGCTGTGGGACTAATAAGAGACGGATTAAAAAATAATTGTGAAAAAAAGCAGCAACAGCAGAAAATCCATTTTTTTAATACTTAGAATGGGACAAACTTCAAAAGCACTGAATCCTACATTTCTTATAGTGCAATTCAATAGCATCTTTTGAAAGACTCATGATGACACCAGGATTATTTTTTCAAACTCACAAAGACATTTTACAACTGTTTCCACAGTTTGAGCAGTGCGCCTTCCTGTGTTCCTTTTTTTCCTTGTCTAAAATCAAGACTTAATTATAATTAGTTAGTTGAAATTTGTATCGAAATTGCAATATGGTCTGCTGCATTTTTCAATTTGCAGGAGGTGCAATATTTGATTAAAAAAACAGTTTTTGTTTGTAAAATGATTGTGCTGCAGAGATGTGCTGGCCCACACATCAGATTCTACAGACTGTCTTAAGAAAACATCTTTGTAGGGTGCAACTATTCATTATCAATTAATCTGTCAACCATTTTTATGATTAATCAATTCGTTGTTTGGTCCATAAAATGTCAGATAATGTTAATCAGTCTTTCCCAAAGTCCAAGATGACGTCCTCAAATGTCTTGTTTTGTCCCCAACTCAAAGATATTCAGTTTACTGTCAGAGCGGAGTAAAGAAAGCAGAAAATATTTACATTTTAAGAGCTGAAGTCAAAGAATTTGGACAGTTTTTGTGGGAAAAAAAGAAGATCCAAACTGATTAATTGATTATCAAAATAGTTGCAAAGTAATTTAATAGCTGACAACTAAGTGATTAATCAACAAATCATTGCAGTTTTGCATCACTTGGTACTGATTGCTGCAAAAATCAGACCTTTAATGTGTTTTTCAATGAAAATGAGAATAATATTGTAAAAAATAATTCCCTGTAATATTGCAATTCATATTGCAATTGCAATACTAGTAAAAAATTATTGCAATTAGATATTCTTTCAAAATTGTTCAGCCCTATCTAAAATTTAGTTTTTAAAATCAGTTTGAACACGTTGGCAGGGTGATGCTCACATCTAACTGGCCACTGCAACATTATAGCTTTGTCACAGCATAGAGCAGGCTCATTACAAGTTAACTGATTATACTTACAGTAAGTGTTCATTTCCACCCACAACATCCCCAAGCTCAGCCTGGAGGTTTGCGTGAAATGAGCCTGTTCAGACTCGTCTGTACACGTCAGCTGCTGACACACACTGTATTCACAGTTGAAGTTAGACAGTACTGTACGTCAACTTAAGCACGAACAAGATGTACTAATAATTAAAAAAAAACAACAATGTGTCATCTTCAGATTTCCATAGATTATGTATGTATGTACTTGGAGCAAGGTGTTTATGTTGACAGTGTGCAGAATTGTTTATCACCAAGTCTTCAGCCCACAGTACTATCAGGTGTAGGAATATGTGAAGTCTGTCTGTGGCAAAAGTGTTGAGTACAGTTTGAAGCAGGATGAATGTTCAGGAAGTGTAGCCTTTGTTGTAGCTCCAAGTGGTTGTTTCCTGAGGAAACTGCTTTGGCCTGTGTGTTCTGGTTCTATCAGAAAGTACAGAATAGAATTCTTGTCTATTTATATATTGCTCAACCTCTGCCTAACTGGGCATTTCTTACTTTCAGACCTTTCTTTTCTTTTCTCATACCACACCATCTGAGCTGCGTTCTACACATGGTTACACAGCCTTGAGCGTCAACACAGCTCAGCAGAGAACAGGAGAGCTGCTGCAGCCACACCAAAACACCATGAGCCAGTTCAGCCAGTCCCCAGTTATTGTTTATCTTCTGTGGAAGTGATGTAGCTGTTTCAAACTCAAGGAGTTACTGTATTTCCAAGCAGTTTTTATAATCATGACTTCTTTATCATTGTGAGTAACCTGACAACAAACCCGTCCTCTGTCATGCCAGGGATACCAAAGATGATAAGATAGTGGTTCTGTAACGTAGCCAGGAGAGCCAGACCTCCTAACAAGCCGAGGCTTGCAGGTACAGTAGTAGTTAACAAATTGCATGGCCATAAAAAAACGTTCAGTCAGAATGTGCACAGTTTGTGCCTTTTTTGTTCATTATTTATCAGATATGTCCTTCAAATGAGACAGTAGGTAGGTAGTTTAAAATCGCACATACTCTGCAGATGTCCAAAAGCCAAGTTAAAGGAATAGTTCCATCTATCCATCGAGCCATTAGATATATCCACTTATCCTTTAGAGCAGGGCTTCTCCAAGTTTTGATGACTGAGCCAGTGTATGATTGAAGGACACACTGGAACACCATGAGTTTGTCAAAGTACTTGTAATTGGTCTCATAATGGCATTTAACATTAAAAGTTGCAGATGCAGTACATCACTTTATCTATCCACAGAGGTCCAACAGAGTACTCAGTCATCTCAGCTGACACAGAGCGAGAGGTGAGGCATACTCTGGACAGATCAGTGGCAGGGCTCAGACAGAGAGACACAAATAGGTGACCACTCCAAATAAGATTCGGCTAGATCTATTTATACTTACATGAGCAGAAATACCAAGAAAGTTTGTAGGTTAACGAAACATGGTGCAAGTTAGCTGCCACTGTTTTAGCTCTGTCTCTCGTACGTATTCAAACCACTATAATGGGCAAATTTGGTATTCATAACAGTTTTACATATTCATCAGACACCACTGTTCAGATCTGATTGCTCAGTGCAGCATAATTCAAACCAGGCATAGTTTATCTCAGTGACCTGGCCTTACTGGATGTGACAAGCTGTCCTATGTAAATACCTGATAGATCTGACACTAGTAAATACGTATGGTAACCCCCAGCCTCTCACACAGACATTTTCCATCATTGGTCTTCTGTCCTGCTTTTGCTCCTTGTCAGACAAGACGTCTGCTGAGCTGCCAGGTTCAGCTAAAGCCCAGCACCATTCCTTTATCTGCTTACGTAACACAGACGGAATTTTTGCTGAGGCCTGGTGGTATTACCAGCTGGGATTGGAGTGAAAAAACAGAAAATTCCTACGGTGAGAGGCTGGAATGATGTGGTTGCTGCTGATTCTGGTTGCTGCTCTACAGGGGCTATTGTAGCGTGCACTTATAAACAGCTCATTCATTGTGGGTGAACTCTTCACCCTGGGGTGTAGAGAGGCCTAATTATGTTGCTGCCTGTGGTATCTGTATGTTTGAACACAGTCGGGTTCCAGAGATTTGCTGAAGCTACTGTATAGTCTGCCTTTCTGAGCCCTGTAACTTTGTACTACAGTGCTTTATGTATAATGGGTTGTTTTCTATGTGACACTATCATTGTTTGAATAAATAGCACCTTTTTCAAAGTTAATAATTTTCATTAGCTGCTCGAATATAAATTAATTTACTCATGAGGCTGATTCTTTATTGTCTGCAACTGTGAAATAATTGGCTCTTTTGCCACTGGTTTGTAAAGCTATAAACTAACTTATTCACATAGTCTGATATTGGCAACTACTTCTATAACAACAGTTTATCTTCTACCATCATGGAGTGATGTATATTGAGGACGGTAATGTGACAGCAGACACTGCAAAGGTAGCCATGTATCTCTGTTACACTATCAATTTACTCAGGTTTCATTGTATCTACCCTGTAGGACACATCAAGGGAGGACAGGGTAGGAGGATAGGCATTATTAACTAGCTAATACGATTAACACAACATAAAATAGCACAGACTGGCAAATGTCACTTTGTGGTGTTCTTCATACATGCAGTGCTTCATTGGTCAGCATTGGTTAGTCACGATTACAATCTCTTCTTTGTTTAGAGTTTATTCTTGAATTGTTTTAATAAAACTTTCTTGAAGGAGAAATATCTAAGACCTTAGTTTTCGAAAAATGAGTCCTTCAGTTCAAATAGTTCATTTGAGCCGTAGATGGTATATTAAATAGGCTGAATCCATATTAAATAAATGATCTATGTTTGAAGCAGGTTGTTTCCCCCCACCCCCTCCTCCTCAGACTCAAAGCTGTAGGGACAGGCTGCAGGGACACTGAACAATGACAAGCAACTTAAGTAACTGTAAGATGATCAGCTTATAATTAACAGTTCATAACTGTCAATTGTCTGTCAATGTAAAGCTAAGCCTGTTATCCTGAAAACAAAAGCCCACTGCTCTGAAAATACACACTCTGGCGTTCGGTGACCTTCAGTACCTGTCTTGCTGCCTGTCAGACTCATACCATAACCATACCATACCATACCAACCATAATGATTTTTACTCTAAATGTGAAACTTCCAGTTGTTGGAGTATTTTAACTGAGCATTTTTCCTTAATCTCTGATGACACTGTGGTCATTTCATGATTTAGTGCAATAAATATATGACATTTCTCCTTTAACCTTAATGAATAAACAAGTTCTTGTTTTTGGTTTATGTCTGACTGAGATCACCAGCAGTGGACAGATGCACTTTGCAGTAAATTGTGACTATTCGTACTGCTTATTTTTGTAGGCTTTTTTGCCATTGTCAGTATTGAGAGAGCCTTGGTATCATAGCCTAGAACTCTGATCCAAGGTGTCCTTCACTGTTTGCTATAAAGACAGGTTTTATAACTCGTGAATGTTTGCTCACAACAGTGGCTTCATGACTTTGGAGATATGGTTTAAAAATATAGTTTACACTGCTCTACCTGGAAAATAAAAAGTGTAATTGATTGTACTGTGCAGAGTTGTACATAGCGTCTGAAGGTGGCTGCTCATAGGGTTTTTTATTATATTTTTCAAGGTTAAGAGAACTAATTAACAAGCATATACATGTCAGTTATGAAACACTGTAAATCAGTTTTGACAGTTATTCACAAGTGGGTGGGATGTTTTACTTACGTTCCCTAAATGATGACTGACATTTTAATTTCAAGTACTAATTATGCTATGTCAGATCTTTGCCTGATTTATTATAATTACATTTTGAGATCAATCAGATTTTGTTATGCTATGCCAAGTCTGTCATTATATAATGTTTGACTTCTGTTGTCTTGTTTTCATTCATTTGGGCATTTCCTTTTCAAATCTTTTTATACATCAAATGAACCACTGGAAAATGGGATCATATACATAACAAAGAGATAGCTGTGTAAATACAGGATTTATATCAAATATACATACCATAGATACATGTTGTCAGCAGAATTTTCATACAGTGTTTGGTGTTAAAGGATTCTCATTTTGCCCCGCAATATAGCTGCTTATGACAATTATGATTATTTTAGACATGTTTCAGGACAAGAACTGGGACTGCTGACATCACTGGTGTGAGAAATACTTTACAAATGTGGTCTCTGGAGTTTATGCCCCATTGCCTGTCTCTCTTCCTCCACCCAAATGTTCCTTTTGTCATCCATTTACATTTTCAGTGCAGACTATGCAAGTCATATTTGAGCAAGGCAAATTGGATGTCTATTCCTATTTTCGTTACTGTGGCAACAAGTGGCTATTAAATGTAGCACTACAAGCAATTCAGCATATTTGATTAAGTTTGATGTACTTCCGCTCTATCAAGTATTTGTAGATTTTGTCCATTTCCATCTCACATTCATGTAAGACTGACTTTTGGAAAGGAAACCTGTCTATTAGTTAGTAAAACAACAGAACAGAACTGCAGTTCATCTCAGCAGGTTTTAAGGGGACGGCAGCGGCTGCAAGCAGTACTTCTGACAAGCATCACTTTAGCATACTTGACAAAGTTGTGTGAAGAACAGACATAATAGACCTATATACTGACTGAAGTGTTCCTCTTTCATGTGTATGACCATCTTTTAAACCAACTATGTTGACAGAATGTCTGTTTTAAACACCAATTTCTTGTAAAGACAATTTTCTTGAAACATTTTTGTTCTGTGTCATGTTTTTGCATGTCTTTTTAGAGCTTTCTGTTTGCCTGCAGCGTTAGGAAGCAAACAGTCCATACCTAATGTGGGATAGTCAGCAGCATTAATGGATCTTATATGCCTCAGTACATAGGAAGGTTTTAGACCATTACACAACTGTGTGTGCAGGGATCTATTCTTAGCTTCTGTATATTTGTGTTCTGACCTGAGTGCCTGGAAAGACTTTACAATGGATTAGTCTTGGGAGAGAACCACAATATTTCTATATATAAGGTATGCGAGTCATGTGTGAGAATATTGCTGAATGGCCAATGAATCTCCAGACGCTTTACTAATAGCTGCAGGAGCTTTCTGCCTATCAAACAGCCATGTTATAATCCGATCAGTCTCAGTCTTTAGACCACCACAAAAACACACTGACTACCACTTGCCTAGCAGAAAAATCATTGGCCCACAACCAGGCCAGTGCACCACCAGCCAAAGACCTCACTCCAGCTAAGCAGCTTAGCACTACTGTCTTTCATGGCTGCACACATAAGTGGAGGCACACACACAGACCATTCACTGGAGGTGAATCTACATTGTTCAGCTGTGACAGCTAGAGACATTAACCAATGGGCTTGTTTTTTCCTGCTCTTTTTGTGTTACAGGAGTCAAAGTTAGTTTGTCATTCAGTGGAACAACAAAGCACAGACACGCTTCAGCCTGATGGCGGAATCATGTGCAATTCGCTAAACAACACCTGGTGTTGTTCATAGTTTTCAGTCATTAATCAGTTGTTTATGAAAGTCAAAATACATGATTATGACACATCAGTAGAGTCAGGATTCAGAGGCTCAATCAAATCAGAAATCATCAAACCAAATGTTAACCCATGTTAATTAAAACTAGGGATATTACTGATTAATCATTAATCGGTTGGTCACCATTGAGAATGTAACGGATAAAAAAAATGTATTAATGGATATATTAGAAATGGCAGTAATTGCACTTCATTTGACTGGTTCATTTTGTCTGGTGGAAAAACGCTCAATATTTGCAACCCTAATTAAAACCAGAAACAATAAAGAAAATGAAATGAAAGAAAAACAATAATTTACAAAGAGATAGAAATGAAGTGTAGTGTATATTTCAGATGAACCACAGCCTTTTATAATGTGTGTAATAGCCAAATCACAAAAATCACAAGTTTTCAGTCACAAGGAAAATCCAAGCATTTTGAAACAAACATTTTAGGAACTAGTGGAGCATCTCCAAAGCTCTGAGGATGATGATAATTCTTGATAGTGAAGTACCCACTTGGTCTTGTGGTTGCCTGTTGCCGTCATGGACAGCTCTGCTTTTTTCAGTTCCAAGTTTTAAGGTTTCAGTACTAACAACTGTGTTCGTAGCTTTTACGCACATTTGCAGTGGGTAATACAGACACTGTTCTGTTGTACACTGAAGTGCAGAGAACAAAGTAACAAATTTTTTGTCTTGCCTTAAGGGACCTTCTCCAGATTTCTGTTTTGCTCTGAACAGTATGTGTGTGTGCGCGTTGAGCTCGGACATTTGATCCTTGACAGGCTTCAGAGGAGGTGAATAGTTGAGAGCTGGTTGTGGGACAAGTGGGACAGGGGTCATCAGTGGTAAGGTGTCAAACAGAGCTGCATGGCACGACTCAGAAGAAATGTGTTGTCAGCAGCTGCACAGGCCAACTTTGACATCAACATAGAACTGACATGAACAACAGTGAACTCAATGACATGTGAACTAAAACCACCTGTTAACTACAACAGAACTTCCACAACCATACATACAGACTAGCTGCCGTTACACAGCTGCACAAACCACACCACGAACTTCGACAAAACAAGTTATACCATCTGCTTTATTCTGAAAGACATCTGAAGATTACTGAAAGTTTCCTGTCTGGTTTCAGTAAATGACTGCTGAAATTACATCTGTTTTCAGTAAATGACTGCTGAAATTACATCTGTATCATCACGTTTGAGGCTGCAGCAAAGAAACTAATTTAACATGTCATATTTTCCCATATTGTTTAGGACCTGTACACTACAGCAGTCATTCCCAAAGACTGGGTTGTGTTGTTTTACTGATAAGAGGAAGAAACAAGAGTCTGTTGATTCTGCCAAAATGCAATTATTTTGTCTCATTTATGAAAAAAAAGCTACATGTCTTGCACTGTAAAAACAAAAAGAATTTGTGAAAAATCAAATTTCAAGACAAGTTACTTCAATAGATATTTGAGTTTTGAGCTCAACTCAAACTCCTAAGTTTTAAAAACGTTTCACCAACTAGTAATGTTTTGTTGAGATAATCTACTTTCCTTCTATAGATAAACTTGAATCTTTGAGTTTGAGAAACTAAAATTGTATGTGGTGTATGTGGCAATGGTTTTTCATTTTTGGAAAGCGGGTCCCCTCAAAAAAAAAGTTTGGCAAACACTGCACTACAGGATGTCAGTTATGACACTTATGAATTGACGGGTACAAGCCTTTGTTAAAGGAAACTGAAACCTCAAATGTGTGTGTGTGTGTGTGTGTGTGTGTACTTTATTAAGGCCCCGCAGACCACACCAGACATGCGAGCTCAGTCTGTGTGTGTTCTCTTTGTTCTGTGTTCATGTGGTAGCACTGACCTGTTGTTGTTGTGCTTATCAGTCTGTTGGTAAAACACCCGACAGAGACATGCCTGGTAAACCTCCCCAAGCGAGCTCTTTAAATCTATACGGCCAACAGTGACTCATCTCCTCACCTCAGACTCTGACACGTACGCTTGTCTGCTGAGAAATGTAGGCCGCGAGAAGAAGGCCATCACACAAACGCCTGTGCGGCCAGCAACACACTCTCACTTAGACGTTGTCCGCTGCTAACTCTTTCACACACACACAGAGTTTTCACTGTCGTTCGCTTTCACCTTCAGCTTCCCTTTGTTTATCCAGCTCTGGCCCATTTTACTCAGGTTATTTTAACTTTGGTCCACTCGGTGTGTGTTAATTTCCTCTGTGTGTGCTAAAATGGCTACAGTGTGACCTGTTTTGACAGGATTCAGGAAACATTACTTTTCTTACTATGAGGTACTTCCAAGGAATGTGCTCTTAGCTATAGAACATCAGCCCACGTATTGAAGTTGTTTTTTCCGTTTCCCTGAAGATGAGAAAGGTGCGATTGTTTTGTTTTGGGATCAAGGTTCATCCTCTGTTGAAGCTGGCTCACATATGGATACTGTTTTCATTCAGTATGAACAATAAGATAAAGAGGAGACTTTTTAAAATGTATTTGCATCTTTCTTGCTGTTTGACAGGCACAGTTGTTATAATTATGTATTTTTCATTTTCATTTCAGCTTTACTTATTTTCAATTCAGTGTACTTTCAGTTACTTTTTACTTTCAGTTTACTTTTTTTCCCCATCATAATACAGGGGTATTTGTCAGGGTCAAGATTTAATAACTTCAGAATTAGGCCTGTATATAATTGTTTTCATTATCGATCAATCTGATGATTATTTTCACGAGCCCAAAGTGACGTCTTCAAATGACTTTTTAAAACCCAAAGGCTCTTCATGTATCATCAGCAGCTCACATTTAAGATGGTGGAACCAGCACGTTTGACATGTTTGCTTGAAAAATTATTGAAATGAATGGATTATCAAAAAAAAAAAACAGCTTTTTTTGCAATCAACTTATCACTGCAGCTCTATAATCTGATAATGATGAACACTATGTGCACTTTTACAGACTCATAACTCTGGACCTTGACCATATTTCCAGACCTCCCTCTTACAACTGTATTTCTTTTGTCAACATTTTATATTCCATGTGGTGCCTTGTGGACAAAGAGAGCGAAGAAAATAGAGCACAAAGAACCCACTTGTTATTTTGCCATTTAAGAGAGGTTAGCGCATTATTGTGTATTTCTGAACCATTTTAAAAGCATGAGTCTGGCAGATACTGTTCTTGTCTGCTGAAGTGGAACAGCATCCAAACGATGAGGCACGATTTTAATTTCCTTTTGATTAGCTAATTGATTAATCGGCTGATTGTTGCAGCTCCATTCAGAATAGGTATTACAATACAAACACTTTGTGAAGGCAGCTGACTCACAGTCATGTAGACAGTAAAATCTGCACCAAATTTTCCTCATGCTTGTTTTGTGTACAGATTTGACCAAATTTATGAAGATGAAAACTACATTTCAGAGATCTCAGAGATCTAAAAAGACATCTCCTGCTACATGCTACAATGACTTCTAATACCAGCAGCTCAGTTTTATTGGTTTGTTTTTTAGACAAATATTGTCATATACCATATACATCAATGAAATGTGAGGAAGTTATGAAAGTATGACAGAATAGACACCACCCAAGCCTAGAAAACAGTCTCATCAGTTCTTACTGATGCGTCTGTATGACCTACAGAAGCTAACCAAACCATCATTATTTTTAGATTATTTTTTATGTTATATTTTGTGGTTATGGTGGTGGAAACACCACCGCTTTTGTCTGCAGGGGCTTCCAAAATCAACACAATGGAAGTTCTTCTTAGTAGCTCTGATTATAATAGCCTCATTGACAGGTAGAGGTCTATTTAAAAATGGATTAATTAATATTAATAAAATGCTGCCTTGTGTGGACAGAGACCGTTCTGTGCACCTTCCTCCCTTCTGTTTCTCAGTAAAAATGTTCCAAATATGCTTTATGTGTTTGCATTGAGACTGGGTTAATCTATTATCCCTGCTCTCTCACCGCTCTGCTGGCTAATCCACTGCACACTAAGCTGCTTTCACAGGGAGATCATGATGGGTCAATCTGCCAGTTTTAGCTTGCTTTCATACTAGTTTACTTTTATTTGCTGTGGCAGGTTCAACAGGTCAGTATCTTACTCACTACCTGCTGAAAACCGTCGCTTTACTTCTTATCAACTATTTCTTGTGCTTTTTTATGGATTCATGGAGTTCACTGTATTTTTGCAATCATGACTTTATTTAGTTTGTGTGGCTGCGGGTTTTATTTGTATTTGATCTCTTACTCATTGCTTTCTGTCTGTGTGAATGCAGGTGTCTCCTCTGCTACACTGTTGCACTCAAAGTCCCTACGAGGCCACAGAGACTGCTTTGAGAAGTGCCACCTCATCGCCAACCAGAAGCTGTCACGTTCCAAGGTCTCCCGAAGTGCCTACGAGGGCATGAAGCTGGCTCTCAGCCAGAAGCTGAACCGCATCATCCAGTATGCCCAGAACAAAGACTCTGTCTCCTCCAATGGCCCCAGCAGACGGGGGGCCAAGCTTCTATGTTACAGCCAGCAGAGTGACCGCAAGCTGCTTCCACAGTCGGACGCCCAGGTGCCCCGGTATACGCCCTGCTGGGACAGGAGCAAAGCAACAGGGCTGCCTGATTACACCATGGGGATGTTGGAGTGCCACACGGCGGAGGAGCTGGGGCTGCTACAGGAGCCACAGTCTGACGTTTGGCCCAGTGACGGCAGGAAAGGTCTGCACAGCCGGAACCCGTCGTCAGGAGGAGGACAGCTGCAGCTCAGACACCAGGGCCACAGCAAAGATGAATGTGAGCAAGTTGGATTCTCCTTTTTATCAGTAACTTTAGTTTTGTCCATTTCTAATTGAAACATTTTTTTTCTTCTTTTGGTGGAAGAATAGTGTCGACAGTATGTTAACAGAAATGGATTGCTGGACTCCTCTGCTTCTCTCCTATCTTAACCTGTTCATTGTGATCTCTGAGGTTTTGAACACCTCTGAGCTCTTGTTCGTTGAAAGGCAGCAGACAAAACCATAACAGTCCTTCATCTTCGTCTTTGCTGTGATCTCTCCAGAGAAAAGTTAATTTTCTTATAACCTTGAGTTACTGTGTGCCCTTGGCTTTCTCATATCTCATCACAACTAAAGCTGCTCATGACTACAAATTCTGTGCTTTTAAATGAAAGATGACAGGCTGTGTACCTGTGGCATTTTCACAGGTACATGGTTTGTGCTCATCAACACAGCTCATCATCAACCTACCAACAGTCACTGCAACCAAATTCACAATCTAGTTGTTCTCATTAACATAATTTCTGTTTTTGTTCTCGGACAACAGAACGAGTATGAAATTTGATCCCAGCTGAATAAATACCATGTTCAGCAGTCATTATGAAGCCACTGAGCTGCAGATAAAATCATGATTTTACAATCACATCATTGTGATTGATAAAATAACGGCTGATAAGATCGGCTATATTGTCATTTAAAATGAGTGATGACAGAGAAGGTTAGAAGCAACAAATTCATATTCAAGTATGACTATGAAGCATCTGTTACCACATGTGAATGAGCTGCTGCATTTATGCTTGCAGAACAACTCCAAAACTATGTTATGAATGCATCTGTGAAACAACAGGCACTTCAGAAACATTTCCAGTGGACAACATGATGGAGTTTGGAGGCCAAAGTACATTTTTGCTGCTGCAAATGTAAGCTTATTTAAAAACAATACAAAAAGCAATTATTGTCCACTTTTCCAGTGAATTGTGATGTTCCCTGAAGACATTGTTTTCAACATTGAAGACATTGTCAATCTAGACTTCTTGGCTAGATGAGACTGGCAGCACACACTGCAGTAGATGATGCCTTTAGATGATTAAACATTCTAGCCACTTTAACTCCTGCTTCCATTCACTCCTAAATTTTGCTGTTCCATTTTTTCATAATCCACCTTTTGTGTTCCTGGTTCTTCTCTAGGCTTGGTAAAGACATAGCCCCGACATATTGATACCTAGCTGACAACGAGCACTGTTAGCTGTTGATGAATCATGTTTGTGGAACTGAAGTGTTGTTTTGGCAAAGGCTTGTGGATCGGGGATCAAACTTGGTGGCCACACTTACATAATGGGTGGCCACAGAGCAACTTTTTGTGGCCAAGTGCCACTGGGTCATGGTTAATGTTGAACTGTGATTGTGTACATTCAGTGTGACTAAAGAAAACTGTTTGTTTTTTCTTTTAGTGACTAAAATGAGTGTGGATGAGCTCCATCAGCTGAATGCCCAGCTACTGATGCAGATTCAAAGTAAGTGTTTTTTACTGGTGTGTGCTGTAACAATACAGCAGATTGAACACAAACTTTAATATAAAGTGTAGTTTGAATACTCAGTATTTTAGCACTTTTGTCATCTTCTATCAGTAATAAACCAACATATTAGATTGGTGGTGTGGCAGCATCAGTAAAAAGTATTTTAATTTACAACATACCCTGTCTGAGTGTCACAGTGTGAGACAAAGCGGGGGCTGATGTAGACTGCAGGGCTTCTCTAGTCAACACATCATCTCCTTCCATGTGACCAGCTGTGTTGAACTGGGCACTGTGTGGTGCTCGCTCATGCATTGCTCGCCTGTCTGTTCACTCCATTCTTCATCACTTAGACCTATTGTTTGCTACATGCAGTCACAGCAAAGCCACATGCATCTCATCTCAAGCAAGTTTTATTTTTACCTCAGTAAGGTCAAGTTCCCACTAGGCCAGGGGGCAGCTGATGTAGCAGGGTCATTACAGAACATCATAGTGAGAGTTTTGGGACATCCTGTTTTTTTTAAATTGACACCCCAATCATCTTTTAACACTCTTGATATTTTCTTCTTCAGTGTTTAAATTAGCCAAATTGTCACTCTAGCCAGTGTCAAGAGGGAAATGACTTGAGCTAATGCAAGATGTCCTCTGATGAAGTTAGGTCTTGTGGGTGCCCAGTCGCACGTTCTTATTCGCCCTTCAGGAGCAGTTGGTTCTCATATTTTGATTACTTTACTCAGAAGAAATAGAGAGATTATTGCTCATCCTAAATCATTTAGTATCACATTTTTGCCACTGATCGTGATTTCCATTTGTCTATGAGCCACGTCAGCCCGACTAATACTGGATTTTGGGTGACAATGACGATATTGGGAAGTAAAAACATATTGGCTGATGTTCTTAATACAGAATATAATATGGAATATAACATGCACACATTTTCTGCAGTGATTTCTTAAATGTGGTTTTCACTCGTGACAATGATATGTAATGAAGACAGGTTATTTTACAGTAACGATAAACTTTATTCTCCAAAATGACATTACCATGGAGACAGTGAATTTTGACTGGTAAATAGAACATTAAGCTTGGATTAAGAAAAATTATCAAATTTACATAAAATGCTGTGCTTAGAGCAAAGGAAAAACAAAAAACACAATCTGTGTTATGTTTTGTAAAAATATAATTTTTCATCTCTGTACTGGACAACAAATATGCTGATAACCGTATAGCTGTGATAGACCAGTATTGGTTGGCTGATATATTGGCCAGGCTCTGTTTGTTATAGTTGGCATGCGACAGCGGCACCAACTCAGCTGAGAACTGGCCAAAGTGTTGCCTGTCATTGATTGTTTATTTTTTTGTGATCGGTGATCAATGCCAATGACAATTGGCAGTAGCGATGTTCCTGGCCACTAATTTCCCTGTGGATTAAACGCAGACTTTAATTTTGACTAGTCAACTAGTCTAACATTAAGTAAACACTCAGAAAGCAGTTAAACCTAGACCAATTTATTAATTAATAAAGTTAAACAATGTCCATGTCACTTGAAGCTGTTAATAACGTTCTACAATAAACAAATCATATTTTAAATGCCACTTAAATGTGTGGCACTTTGTGCTGTGCATTAGGAACATACACATTATCCTAGAAAACACAACAACAACTCAATAAATGCTACAACTTTTCAGACCGAACAGGATCACAGTGTCTGCAGGTTAACAACATTGTTGACCTCCAGTTGAGTGGTTATATACCAGTTTATTCTGATACAGCCTACATTCAACCTTATTTTCATTTTCTACATCAAAATACTGACAAGTTGTGCTGGTTTTATCTGTCTCTCTTTGCTAATAATAACATCCGGGGCAGGGCCATCAGGGCATTCATGCTGGGTGAGAGTGGCTGCTGTCTGCTGGAGCTGCAGCCGGACTCGAGGCTCACAGCTGCATTACAACTTGGATCTTAGATAACATCTTAGAACAGTTAACTGGGATTATGCATTAATAAAATATTGATAAATAGTTTAACCGACTAGTATTTATGGCACCGACTAGCAAGGTTGGTGATGTGTAATGGTATAGTCGACTAATTGTGAATGTCCCTAATTGGCAGACAGTTGATCTGGACATCCCTACCATGTAATACTGGAAATGTTTCCATGTCTGTGTAAGTGTTCCTCAACTCCATAACACTGACATCCTGGACTGAAGTTGTTCGATTTTTTTCCCTTTGTTGTAGGAGTACGTTAAGCAGATGCATTTTCTGTCATGTTGTCTTTGCTCTCTGCTCCTTCAGTAATCTGCACTATTGATTTTCTTTATCTCCCGTGTGTCTGCGTAAACGTTGACCTTGTGTGTGAATGAAACCACTGATCCTGCCTTTCTCTCCGTCCACAGAGGTCTTTGAGGAGCTGACCGTGGCCGTGCAGGAAAAAGACTCGTTGGCATCAGAGCTGCACGTGCGTCACATTGCCATCGAGCAGCTCTTTAAGAACTGTGCCAAGCTGCCCTGGCTGCACATTAGCAGGGCCGGGGTCAAGGCCAGCAGCAGTAGCGGCCCTGTGGAGTGAGGTGCGAGGTGCTGGGAGGAAAAACACTTGAGCGACACACTGGCTGCAGCCAGGCTGAGAAAGCCTTTATGTACATTGAGTGACTTTTTACAACACTATGGTGACCGAGTTGTTAGATCTGCATTAGAGCAGCATTAAGGGCTGGACTGACGTGGCCTCCGTTCCCGTGGTTGCAGTGCTGATGCAAGGATTAATGGTGGTTTGCAGTTTAAAACAAATTGCTGGTCTGGCATGTGACCTGAATTTCACCCAACTCATGTACCCAGGATGCATGTTAATGCCCGGCGAGATGGGGCTCAGAGTTTCCCGCCCCCAGCACACAATGACAACATGTTCTTGTTGGACATGATCCTTTCAGAACATATTTTTAAAATTCACGTTAATGCAAACTGAAAAAAAAAAAAGAGTTTGTTTGCATAATTTTACATAAATGACTGTTGTTGGTTTTATTTTCTTTTTCATTTAGTTTGCTCTCAAACATTTCAGTTTATATTGTTTTTATTTTCTGTAACTACATTTTCTGTGTAGATTTTTCATCATGCCTGACGTGGATATTTAAATATGGGTTTTTATCACTGCTTAATCCTCCTCCATATTATATCTGATAGTCCTCTGGTAACAATATTTTATAACATGGCTTGGGTGAATACTTGATGCAGATTAGTTGGACGATGTCTTGTCATTTTCATACCATCATGCACTGCCAGCAGTAGTGTTTGATCACTGTCCTAATGTAAAGCATTAACAAGGTTGAAGCGTTTTCCTGCAGCTGCAATATAATAGCTTGAAATATGAGTTTTAGAGTTGCCTTCAAACTGCCCTAATTAGACATGATGGTGTGTGAAAACTGTCGTCCTCTGAGATGCCATTTTGGAGATCAGATAGATTCACTGTAAGAAAAAAGAAAAAAAATTCAACCTCGAGGCGACAGTCTGCACTAAAAGTTTGAGTTGTGAATCAAACTTTTAAGCTTTGAAACTGAAAAAAGCGTTTGCCACCTATAATCTTTTTGTTTAGATAATAAATTTTCCTTCTCAGAAAAACTTGAATCTTTGAGTTTTCAAAACAAAACATTTTGTATTTCAAAAATTGTTGAGTAAACTAATTAAGGTGAAATTGAATAATGGTTAATAATTTAATATTTTCAATTGTAACAGTTTAATTTTCCACTCAGATATGACAAGTTGAATTCACAGCTCACTGTGAAACATTTTTTGGGGGGTTTCTAAAACTCAAAGATTCAATTTTATATGAAGAACAAAGTAAACTATCTCAACAGAAGATTTTAGATCAGTTAAACTATTTTTTTTAAGTTTATTTCAAAACTTAAAAATTTGAGTTTGGCTTTAAAAAAATCTTGGTGAAGACTGTTGCCTTGAAATTGTGATTTTTCTCGACTTTTTCTTTGTACAGTGTCCAACAGTTGTGGCCTACATCTGCTGGGAAAATTACAAATAATTATATATACCCATCAAAGCTTTGATCATACATATCAACGCTTTTAACTAATGGAAATAGCAGGATTGACAAATTGTGATGCAAAAATTGATATTGAATCTAATCTGGAAAAGGGTTTGGGCTAGTGCAAGACAACCCCCAAAAGTGCCCTAAAGCGTCATTGCAACAAAGACAAATCAGAGTGTGAAGGTTAACAAGACTCGACCAGTTGTGCAGGTTTTTGTTTGTGGGGGTGATGACGATTCTGGAAATGTCTGGTTGGCAAGTGGAAATATTAGTTAATATACTCTCCTAAAGTTAATATACTCACTTACAGTGATAGGTATTTTGTTTTTAATTTAATGTTTGAGTTTCTAGTGACTATTATTGCTGTCGAGATTTACTTGAGATGTAGTACAGAGCTGTGTTGTATAGCTGTCAAGCACAAGTCGTATGTATGGCTATACACTGAATGAGCGCTATAAAAACAGGAAATACTGAAAAAGTAATCCAGCTGCCAAACCAAAGTGTGTATTTGTTCTGTCTGAACTGCAAGCATTTGACTTAGATTCTATAAACAGAAGAAAGATGCAATACCAAACTGATTTTAAACTTCCGTGGCTTAGAGATTTCTTCTGTTGGGTTCACTGTGTGTAATAACGACCAGAGATTTTTACTCTAAAGGTGTTAAAATAATTAGTTTGTAAGTACACATGGTGTATGTTTTATGATTTGTTTTATTTATCTTTGAAATTTTTCTTTCATGCAGTGTTAAATTGTTGCCCTCTCTCCTGTATTGGTGTGTGAGAGCTAAGTTGATGTCACAGCAATACAAGCAGGATAGTTTAGTCTACTGGGCCTCTGGAGGTCCCTAATGTTTTTTTAAAAGAAAAGGATGTAGGGGGCGGTATTATCAGTGTTTTAAGCCTGTAGTTAAGCTTAATTATTCAAGAGCCCTATGCAAAGAAAGAGACAAATAAATCAGAAGCCTTATAAAGTAGAAAATATTTCAAAGAATATTGGTTATCTGAGTTTTACTCAGACAAGGTCACAGAGCTACTCGAGTATAATAAGCTGGGGAATGACGAGGTTATAATCAGATAGATGTTTAGAAAAACTCAGCATTGATAGTGTATCTCTTTTGCTCTCTCTTTGTAAGAGATTAAATGTATTTGACCCCTTTTAGGGTTTAAGGTTTTCGCTCCATTTTAAACTTTTATCTTGGTTTTATTTGGGTAACTGTGTTCAGTGTGCTTGATTGTGTGAGAGTATTCAGATTACTGGTCCTTGATGCAAAATTTTCAGTCATTCAGTCTTCAGTTGTGTGTGTTTTTTTTATTTGTGTTTTTAATTATGAATGCTGTGTATTTTTTGTATACTGTGGAAACATGCCTGGAGCTATGCCTCTGCTCAGCAGAAAGTCCAGGCTGCCTGGTTTTGGTTGTCTCATTATTTACTGGAGATGTAAGCATACCTGTTACACTTCCACCTCCTCCTTTAGACTTGACTCTTTGCTAATTTGTTTTCTAATGCTGCATTTGTGTTGTGTGATGTTTTACATTCTATTTATTCTGTGTGTTCGTGGATGTTACACAGGCTATGTGATTTGTGCTTAAGTGACAGTTTGTATTATTTTGTAAAATATTTCAATAAAATGAAATTATTTTTACTAAATATGCTGGTGTTTTCCTGATTGTGGTCCCTGCTGCAGGGACAAGAAAGGTTGGCTAGAAGACAGTGGTTATCAATGGTATGGGGTGATTACTGATATTCACATTGATAGAAAGGAATGTGATGAAGTGGCTTTTCCCCCAGACCAGGTGGGTGACAAAATAAAAACAGAAAAGCCACAGCTCCTCAGAATCAACTGTAACAACTTAAGTTAAAAAATTGTTTTTTATATAAAAAAAAAACAAGCTCAATGCATTTCAGAATGTAATGAGAGACTGTCCTTTCTGCATTGTATGGTAGATGGAGGTTGGCTGCCCCCTTGTGGACAAAAAGTTGAACTACAAATGATCCTGGCGTTTGTAATGAGTGTTCTTTCCGGGAAATATTCACACGAGGTTTTGTGGTAAACTACACAAGGATTGAATAGCTTTATCCGTGAGATTTTGAGACGCTTCAATAACAACAACATGACTTCAAAAATGGGAAATTTTAAATGTCCTGTAATGGTGTAACCATATTACTGTTTTAATTAGGGCTGCAACTAATTCTCATTATCAATTAATCCGTCAGTAGTTTTCATGATCAATTGTTTAGTTTACAAAATGTCAAAAATTGTGAAAAATGCTTACATAGTTTCCCAGAGCCTAAAGTGATGCTTCAAATGGCTCCTTTTGTCCAACTAACAGTCTAGAACCAGAAGTATCTTCATTTACTATTATAAATGACAAAGAAAAGAAGCTACAACCATGAAATGTTTGACATTTTTGCTAAATTATTGATTGGTTAAAAAAAATACTAATTTTCTTTTGATTAAATAATTGAGTAATTGTTGCAGCTCTAGTTTTAATGTATTATTTTAGTGAATTCTTGCTCCAAGCACCCCCCTTCATTTAGAGTTATAAGATATTAGTAGCTACAATTTGTGTGACATGTCTTATAAATTTTATTTTTAATGTTTATCTAAATTTATTTTTCCACCTATTCATCATGATGCAGTATGACTCTTGTTGTCTCCAGTTTCTCAATATGTCAGTCAGTTGTATATAGTTACAAGATTCACCTAGAAACTAGAAGTTTTGAGGCAGCAGAGTTGATTTCCCATTGTAACCAACAGTTAAACTTTCAATGTATTTATTACATGAGTGGCATATCATCTTACAAACTTCACATCATAAAGCATTTACTACTACTTTTCCCGTAAGTGTCCTCTGTTAAAATGTAAGCATGGGTTTGCTATTTTCATTACGAAATTACATCATTGTATCCAACAAACAAAAAAACACATGCTTGATGATATGAGTCATAATTGTTACGACTATGAGTCACTCTTTTACGAGCATATATTCGACCAATGAATGCGCCATATTGGTTTTCTTGGAACCAATAAGAATGATTGGTGGGCGGGACTCGTGTCGTAAAGGGCGGGGTTAATAACGGATCCTCAAGGGTTCTTCTTGACCAACTTCCCTCACCATTCATTTTTTGCCCACATGCGAAAGGGGACTACAAGGAAAGGTGAGTCACGCTTTTTTCCCCCCTCGTGTCTTAGAATATTAGATAAAAGTCTCTTAATGTGACTGACGTGTCGATATATCACAATTTAGTAAAACTTTTGCCACTTTATTTATAGGACAGTTGTGTTTGTTAGCAACATGAGGCTCTTAGCGTTAACTAACCGTTAGCACATTGGCAATGTATCCAGTAGCCTTATATTCTCAAAGAAATAGCATTATTCTTATGTATCCGCCATGGTGTTGTAAGTAAGTTTCAAATGCATTTCGGCGGGATGTAACGGTAGCGTTGGTAGCGTTAGCACGACTAGCTAGCTGTTAGCACATTGAGTACAGTGTGTTTACGCAGTGGGGTGAAGCGTGGATAACAGGAACTTGTGCGTCACAGCCCGCCTTTCTGGACCACTCAAAATCACCAGACCGTTAACTGAAGTCAACAAATCAGATAAAGGCACAGCGAAATTGTCGTGTATTAGTGTCTCTGTTACCCATTCATCATTTGTCAACAAAAATAATAACTGAAATAGCAGCTGCAACGTGCACACGGACACGTAACTAGCTCAAGTCAATGACAAGGACTGGTGAATAACCTGAGAGTCAAGGTATGTTCTCTTATACTGTATACAGTTTAGTTTTTAATGACATAATCTCCGCTATAATGTCATAAGAGCAGACAGGCAGACCTCTAAATTCAGAGCAGTTAAACACTGAGCGGAGGTGGAATGTAAACTAAGATTATTTACTTAGATACCATACCTAATACACATTCGATGTGACAAGTTACTTGTACCATAGCTGAAAAGCTTATCACACTAGTGAAGTTTCATATCGGTCGATATCGACAATTATTGATCATGTTGGTTGTGACTGACCATTTGTTTTGTACTGTACTGGGTGGAAGCCGCTGAGGGGATAAAATTAGTAAATATCACAATATTTTTGACCAGATACCTTGATATTATTGCAATGTTGTAGGAATGACTGTTGGTGTGTTCACAAAACATTGACCCAATGAGACGTTTTGGTAAATAATCATCAGTAATGTAGATATAATGACTAACTGGTTAAAGGAAAATAATAGAACAGGTAGAACATTCTTAAAAGTTTAGAAAATAACAATTTTCCTGTAATGCGGCCTTTAAAACCAGTTAAAGACAATACTTATGCCATAACATTAAAGGCCGACATCCAAAATCACAACATCTAGCCTTAAATCACAATACGATATAATATCGGTATATTGCCCAGCCCTAATTGAAGTATGACACTTTTTTTTTGTAACTAGATGCTTCTGTTCCACTACATCTCAGAGGCAAATATTCTACTTTTAACTCTACTACATTTGTCTGGCAACCACAGTTACCAGTTAGTGTACATTTCAGATTACAGATATTCATACCCTTCCATGTATCCCCAAATTTGGTGATTTTGATTCAGAATCTTTCTGATAAACTGAAGGATGAAGTGTTCCTTAATGTGTTGAGGAGATTCTATTTCTTAAGCTAAAAAAAAAAAAAAAACTACGTCCAAAAACAACCTTAGATTAGCTGTAAAATACATTGTCACAAAGATGAAAACAGCTGTCTTTGTGACACTGAAAATTTGACTTTTTAGGGATGTGACCTTCTCACAAGACAGTGACGCTGTGCTACAAACTCAGGATGGTCTGGTCTTATAGAATATGATACTTTGCTGCAGATTTAACTAGAGTTGCAATCATTAATCTGTTGATTATTAAGTTAATTAAATCTTTGTCAAAATTCTCTGATTTCAGCTTCTTAAATGTATATATTGTTGGGAAATAATCAGAAGTTGATGCCCTAGATTAACTAGCCAACAGTATATAAAGTAGTTAGAATTAGCTCAACCATAAACATCTACAGCAGTAAAATTCAACGTACACATAAATACAACAGTAATATCAATCCAAAAATATCAGTTATAATAGTAAAATAATGACTGATAAAGCCAAAAAAAACTACAACAAATTTAAAAATGGCATTGTCAATCAGTCCCACACTGTGTCAAGCGATGTATTCCAAAATTGTAATGGCAAAAATGTTGCCACCTGGATGTAATGTAACTAACTATGTGAGGAAATTCCTGATTGCAGCCCGGCAAAGCAATTGCTATGGTTTGACCATAGAAATGCTCATCTGACTTCTTTTTTTATGTTACTTTTTTATGTTTTCATATTGTTGTGATTGAAGTGCTGCTTGTCTCACTAAAGTTAATTTACTTACAGAGGCTGTCTGAACGTAATGAAACGTCTGTGAAATATGAGGAGAGAAATAGCAGCTGTGGTATTCTTCCTGAAGAGGCTCGTGAAAAAGGGGGAGAAGTTAGAGTCAGACAAGATCGAGCTGTTTGTTGAGAGGCTGGCAGTTGCACTGCAGGAGAAGTTCAAGGGGCACTGGTACCCTGAAAACCCCAGCAAAGGACAGGCCTACAGGTGCTGCTCTCTGTCTTTTGATGTTTTTGCTAAACATCAACCTTCCACAACATTTTATCCAATACTATGTTTTTGTATGAATGTCTTTCCGTTGTTAGGATTGTCTATACTGAAGTGTGCTTTCTTTGCTCTGCAGGTGCATCAGAGTGAACAGGTTCCACAGGCAGGATCCAGAGCTCCTTCGGGCCTGCCGGGAGAGCGGGGTTCAGTATAGTGACCTGAGACTGCCCCGTGAACTCACACTGTGGGTGGACCCTGGGGAGGTCTGTTGCAGGTGAGACTTGGAATGAATTTGTCATGAATAGACGAAACAAAAGTTGGAAAAGTTTGTACAGGGGTCTAAGACTAACATTTTTCATCAGTGTCCTGAAAAACGGTTTTAACTGTGCCAAAGCGAATGCAAACTGTCCCAAAATCAAAATGTTGTAATTATTTCCTTAACATTTGACTCTATAAACGGCACATTTGTTTGAGCTGACCGTTGTTTGTTCTGTAGTTTATGTAAGAAAGTGCCTCAGCTACTGTATCTCAGTACAGAACTGTAGTAAATGTATCTGGTTACTTTAATCTCTGATGTTTCTCTAAAGTTTGGTTAAATGTAAATGCTGAATATAGAGTGTCTGTAAGCTCAAAGTACTTTTACCTATCAAGTGTACTCAGCTGAAGCACTAATGCACATTTATGGAGACTGTACCCCCACGCAATTAACCATTGGCTGGCTACCACAAAAAAAACCCAAACGCAATTCTATATTTTAATCGTGCAGCTAAATGTAGGCTTAGGTCATTGGCTAAAGATGGTGAGCTAAAAGCAAGCAGAAGGGTAGACTGTTTCAATCAATAACCAATAAAGATTAAAATCAAGGGATAGTTTACCAGTACTGAATCTTTGTGTTTTACGTCGGTCAGTGTGTCAGTGTATGCACATGAACGCATCATGCAAAATTCCCTTTGTCCCGTGGTATATCTTGTCCCAGCCATATTTTCTATCATCCTTAGGACGACGGGACATTGTTAGTGTCAAACTCTGTTTGTAGGTCAGCACAAATGGTTATAATGGTTTTAGCTTTCAAAATGGAAAGACCTGAAGTGAACCCATTTCAAAGACTCATTGGAAGTGTGAAAGATGAATAGAAGAAGTAGCTGATATATTACAGTCAAGTTTTATGAGTATCTGCAGCTATTGATACCCTTCAGTTTAGAATAGGACAGTGATTTTTTTCTTTAATGTATTCCAGCCTTGTTCTTTTCAGAATCCTTTAACTTGAAGGCATATTGTTGACATAGGAAAAAACAATCATATTAAAACCTTTTGACTTAATCTTGTTTCTGTACCAATGTTGGAAATACCTCTGATAAAGCCTCAGTCTACGTACATGACTGTACTGATCCAATACCATATAACAGTACCCTGATACTTCCCTGCAGCATTTTGTACACCAAATTATTTTTTTAACATGAGCTGGGTTGTACAACAATTGTAGCAATCCTATCCAGGAAAATGGTATCGGAACATCTCTAATCTCATGACCCGTTTATTCAAGAATTGTTCATTTTCAAACAGATTTCCCTCTAGGTATGTTTATCTACCGAAGAAGACTAATTGTTGGTGTGTATTCCATCTCTTTCTGTTGTCAGATATGGAGAGCAAAATCCTTGTTTCTCAGTGGCCACTTTCTCCAGCGACGATGAGGAGGACAAAGATGTTGCAAAGAAGGTGACCAGCGCTTTGGAGAGAGTGACGTCAGACTACCACTCGGGTTCTTCCTCTGATGAGGAGAGTGTGCGTACCTCCCCCCTCACTGTCCCCAACAGCCGATGTTCTTACCAGGTATTGCATAATACATTTTATAATTCCTATGACTGAGTATCCCATGCAGGACTGGAAAAAATTTAAATTACTCTGATAACCAGGTTTTGGTAAAAATCTAATTGATGCCCACTGGTTGTGATATTGTGTTCCGATTAGACTCTTTAATCTTTTTCAAATAAATAATTGGCAATCCAACACTGCCCTACAAAGGAAAAAGGTGATAACTTTCCAGATTGCAGAACTGTGTAAAAGTACTCTCGAGTTTTGTTGTTATCCAGCCAAAATAGTTACAGGGATATAATTGGATATGTGGCAGTTTTATAGCTTTATATAAGGCTATTCTCTCTACATACCTTTGACCCTTATTTGGAAGGTCATACCAAAGCAAAAGGCAGTAACTTACATCTTATCTTATCACGTAACCTTTGAAAGTAGTATAATGACAAACATGACGAAGATGACGTTACTGCCTTTGATTTTTGCAGGGCAGAACAAATGTGCTTGGACTGTTTGTGTTGCAGTTGATGGCACTTTTTAATTGATTTGTTTCCTTTTCTAGGCAATGAATCCGGCTGCTCCTACGTGGCATCCTAAGAAGATGGTACCAGGGAAGGGTCCCACCCCTCCACGACCTCACTACAGCTACAGGCCTCGCAGCAGAGCCCCGCACACTTTAAGGCATAATCTGTGGGTCCCTCCTGCCTACGGAGGAGGACCTGGATACTGGGACACAAACCAAAATCTGGCATATTGTTACAGTTAGGAATCATGGTGCTCATTGTTCACACTGGACATTAAAGCTGAAGACAGGTTTAAGGTGACTGACCAATGTTTTTTTTTTTAAACATGAATTTTTATAGCTTGCATATTGATTGTTTTTGACAAAGTCTTTTTTGCACTTTAGACAATTTGTTAGAGTTTAAATAAATCACTTGTATTAAATTAGATATTGAAATTTGAATACTACACTTGTAGCCTTGAAGTACTGTATTTTTACTACGGGAGACGTTCATGTATGCCACCTACTGTCCTTTGTGAGAAAATGTTTTATTTATTGATAGTGTAGAATTGTCAGATGTATAGGCTAAAATTTATGGAGTTTAATTAAACACAGTTTCCAAGCATTGAAGTGCATTTTTGTTTGTTCTTTTGGTGTTTACTAAAGGATCCTCCTGAATATATTTGCTAGCTGAAAGCGTAGAGAAGAGAAATATAACAGGCATTTAAGTTCCCTGACTGAATCAAAGTGTGGACATTATGGTTATATACAAATACGAATACGAAATACTTTATTAATCCCCAAGGGGAAATTCATTTGTCTGTAGTAGTCTCATCTATTAGTATAAGAATTATAGAGTCTGATGGCAGTTGGTATGAAAGATCTTCTGTATCTCTCTGTCCTACAACGAAGAGAGAGGAGCCTTCCACCACCATTATTTCTTTGGTCCATCAAGGTGTTATGCAGTGGATGATCCATGTTGTTTAGGATGGCCTCCACCGTCCTCATTGTGTCTCTCTCCACAACTTCCTCCAGAGCTGTCTCTTATACACATCTAGATGTGTATAAGAGACAGGTACAACAATTGTAGCAATCCTATCCAGGAAAATGGTATCGGAACATCTCTAATCTCATGACCCGTTTATTCAAGAATTGTTCATTTTCAAACAGATTTCCCTCTAGGTATGTTTATCTACCAAATAAGACTAATTGTTGGTGTGTATTCCATCTCTTCCTGTTGTCAGATATGGAGAGCAAAATCCTTGTTTCTCAGTGGCCACTTTCTCCAGCGACGATGAGGAGGACAAAGATGTTGCAAAGAAGGTGACCAGCGCTTTGGAGAGAGTGACGTCAGACTACCACTCGGGTTCTTCCTCTGATGAGGAGAGTGTGCGTACCTCCCCCCTCACTGTCCCCAACAGCCGATGTTCTTACCAGGTATTGCATAATACATTTTATAATTCCTATGACTGAGTATCCCATGCAGGACTGGAAAAAA
>JAJHUR010140254.1:11454-30698 GCA_027495735.1 Lutjanus campechanus | reverse complement strand
TGTTCACAGGCTGAAGAGGGGGCTTGGATCTACAGAAATCAATGACCATTTCCTTTGTCTTTGAGGTGTTTAGTATGAGGCAGTTTTTATGACTCCAGTCACTGAAGGATTTGATCAAATCCCTATATTCAGATTCCTGTCCATTCCTTATACAAGCTACAGTAGCAGTGTCATCTGAGTATTTCTGGATGTGGCAGGACTCAAGAGTTATATTTAAAGTCTGCTGTATACAATGTGAACAGGAATGGAGCCAGGACAGTCCCTTGTGGAGCCCCTGTGCTGCTCATTAATGTCCCAGAAAAACAGTTCCCCAACCTGACAAACTGTGGCCTTTCTGTCAGGTAATCTGTGATCCAGGAGACAAGGGAAGAAACCACTCCCATCTCTATGAGCTTGTTTTTGAGTATGTTGGGTTGGATGGTATTAAATGCGCTTGAAAAGTCAAAAAACATCATTCTTACATATGCGCCAGATTCTTCCAAATGAGAGAGGGAACGGTGGAGCATGTAGAGTACTGCATCATTCACTCCAATGTGTTCTTTGTAGGCAAACTGCAGGGGATCGAGTTTGTCTTTGACCTATGGTTTGACCTATATGATGTCTCTGACCCATTGATCAGCAGGACATGTTATGTTTAAGAAATATCTAACACTTAAGTGGTTTTAACAAGCATCAATTCACACAAATCATTTGTCAAATATTGTCTTCAGATACTATGAGCAGCACCACTGAAATTCTATTTCATGTGGTGGCAGTCAGACAAAGCTAAAGCTATCTTTATGGTTAGATACCATCAGGACTGAGTGGAGAAGTGAGTACTTTAGTGAACCACACTACAGTACTTACTGTCTGTGGCTGGTAGAGCTGTAGTTTTATCCATGGAAAGGCCCTCTGGAGAGATTTAGTGTTCAAGAACCCATCAGTGCATTTGATACCTAATGGCTAAAGGGATTGCTTATCTATGTATAGACGGTGCTATATTGTGGAAAATGTTGAAATATCTTTTTATTTGACTGAATCAGGGGAGCTAACATTATTCCTGCCTGTGTGGTCAGGATGGGTAGAAATGTGACTGTCAATGCTGTGAAACGAACCACAAATCCCTCTTAGTCTGAGTCACAGACAGCCACTGTTCTCTTTCCTAGGAAGCAAATTGACAGTATTGCCCTGTTTAATTTAAATGCCACATCAGTGCACCAGAAACACCCCTGGATATATGAGCTGGTCTTCAGTTTTGGAAACAGCTTGATAAATAGATTTGCCACTGATTTCCAAGACTAATATGTGGATTGAATTAAACATACATGCTGTACAGAAAGATGGTTAATATAAATGAATAATATACATAAATTGTAAAACAAAATATTAACCACGTTGCCCCTCATTGCCCCTCTGGAAAATAAAACCCAAAATAAGTCATGGTTAGATGCTGCTATAACTGCTCTGAAGTTACTCATATGGCAATAGATCTTTTTTCACAGCAGCCAATTTTGCATTAAATAGTGTAAACCAGTGATTCTCAAAGTGTCTGCTGTGAAGGCCTTGCAGGTGGGCCTTAAGAGGTAATGAAAAATAAATAAATTAAATGTTTTTTGTTTTATACTTAAACAGAGCCATGGGATTTATATTACATTAATCTGACCTAGTTTAACAGGTGTTATACTATATTTGGTGACCTGTCACAAAAACACCCAAACTTATCTTATATTTTGTCACTGCAACGATTAGTCATGTGATTGATCAGAGTTGTGATTAGAGGCTTGGGTGGGCCAAAGAGGATTTTCAGATTTCAAATTGGGCCGTGGCATTCTCAAGTTTGGACATGGGTGGTGTTAACACGGGTCCTAGTGATGATACTAGTTAAGGTTCCATTCCATTTAGCTCAAAAAGAGTCAGGGTGCTGCTGTTTGAGAGTTTGCTCACTAGAAAGCCTCTGCTACACTAACTATACTTTCATGCACGTGTGTTTACCCTGCTATTTCATATATGAATGAAGAATATGACTGCTATGAAAAAAGGTCTGTCACTATTGCCACTCTATTACAAGACACAATCATGAGAACTGAGAACTTCAGCCATACAGGAAAACAGTAGGACATCTTTTCCATTAAGAAATACAGGGGCTTAGAAGCTCTTTGTTCCCGCCGGCAGGTGGCAGTACTGACTTCTCATTGGGAATTCCATGTATCACGTGACACCCTGCGGCGCGCTCCGCTGTGCACCTGCAGAGAGGAGGAGGAGGAGGAGTGGTGGAGTTTGGATGCTTCAGTCGAGCCTGCCTGCCACTTCTCACTCGAATTCAGCACAAGTTCTCCGACCAAGTTTCAGTGAAGAAGTGGTGGAATAGCTGCAACAGGAATGGAGCTTTCTTTAGGCCGGGTCTGCTGTGTTCTGTTGAGCCTGTTAGCAGGTAAGTTTTCTCACACCAGCCGCCGCTGAGCCACTTTGATTCGGATGTATTTTTCACTAAAAAACGGCAGCGAGTCAGTACAGCCTCTGGTCAGCCGTTACAATAACGTTAGCCACCGGCGTTAACATGGAAACTTGGCTTTTTCGATAAGTTGAAACTGCTGAAAACTTTACGTTACGTTTCCATTACGTTCTCAAATGAGTGTGTTTAATATTTAATTAGCTTAGTTGTTAACCAAACTACATGTGAATTATACACTTAGTAAAAGAAATTGGCCGGCAGGGAGTAACTCCGAGGCAAGGTCAGTTCAGTTAGCTTGAACACAAGAACAAGCGTGCGGCTAAACTCAATTTAAATTTAAATAGTTTAACTTTGGCGGATCATTAGTAAAATAATTACAATTTACTAATACTGTTTTTTTCAGACCCGGTGTAGATAGAGCGAGAAACACAAAGAAGAAATAAAAGGTCAACAGACAATAAATCAAAGTTTTCTGATCTCATTTCATACATTTTAAACACATTTTATGGTGGTTTGGTTTAATACTTTTACCGGGTAAATCGTAATATGTTGCTGTCTTGAGGTAAATTTGTATACTCTGAAATGATAAGTTATTATAAATGTGTAGCGTTATGTTTTATGTTCCCACAGTTATAAGATGGTAGATGATTTTTAAAGATGTCAGAGATCTGTGTATTTCCGTGTGATGTCTTTTGGTTTACTGTCTGGTGGTTAACACAATAGCTTGATCCGCTTTTAAACCTGTGGCTACATGACTTCAAAGTGCTGCCTTTTTTGTCTGCCATCTGCCAGTAGTGCTGACCCCCCTCCCCAGCCCTCACCAGTCTCAAATCCCAGGTTATCACGTTTAATTTAACCACATGTTTGTTCCTGTTGACAGCTTTGTTTGTATTGGTCTCATCTGCTTATTTAAGCTTTCCGCTGTCAGGATCCTCATTTGATGAAAGTTTAGTCCCAGTGACCCTTATCTCAGAGGGTTTTTGTTATTTGTTGATACTGTAGGTGAGTAGATAGATAACAGTGTGTGCTGTGAAACCTTTGCTCGGAATAGTTATTTTTAAACCTTCCCTGTTTGTGTTAACTTAAAGTCAATGATTTAAAGGTGAAATTGAGATATTCTTTTGCTAGGATCTTCAGCACATGTTTTGTAGCTTTTTCATTCTAATCATCTGTAATAATCAAGTTGGCAGGTTTTAATTTGCAATATGGAAGAATGTGCAGATCAAAAATGAAAGGTTTTTACTTTGCCAAAACTAGCTGTGGTTTGTTCTGTTAGTGTGTCATCAGGTGCAATAAATGTAGAAACATGGCTAACAGTTATTTATTCATCAGAAATGTAGAGCTGCAACCATTAGTCAATTAATTGACTACTTGTCAACTATTAAATTAATCAGCAAATGTTTGAATTAACAATAATTATTATTAATAATAATTAATAATAATGAATTAATTGTTTTGAATTATTTTTTTGTGAAAAATGTCCAAATTTTCTGATTGCAGATTCTCAAACGGGTATATTTTCTGTTTTTTTTAGTCCTCTGTCACAGTAAACTGAATGTCTTTGTGTTGTGCACAAAACAAGACATTTGAGGTCATCTATGAGTTTTGGGAAGCAGTGATCAACATTTTTCCACATTTTCTGACATTTTATACACCAAACTACTAATAGATTTATCAAGAAAATGATTGACGGATCAGTCGATAATGAAAAAAAAAATCTCATTAGTTGCAGCCCAACAAAACTGCTGTCTGTAACCCATGTTATTGTGTTAATTGAAGCAAATGCATGATTCAATTGTATGCGTATGGGCGTGGCTGTTCAGTGTCCTGGAATTTACACTGAAACCAGCAGATCACTCCTCCCACTCCAAACAATAATGTGAAACTTTTGTTTCTGCAGCGTCTTTTGGCATCACTTCCGTGGCAGTTATTGAAATATTTTTCTCTGAGATTTGATGGGAAGCCACAGAGGCCATGGTCAGGGAAATGACATTCCAGTATGTTGATTAGTGAGAGACCGCATGTCATGAAGAAGTGCTTTGTTTAGAATCATCCAGCACATCCCTCTATGTAAAAGCTGGGGCACTGAGTGTAATATAAGGTTTACATAGTGTGTTGTTTAGCCTTCTTTTGTCTCATGATTCACATTGTTGTGTCCACTAGTTTGGGCTCATTACCATCTTAATGGCATCATGGCCTCGTCATTTGGGCGCTGTTCCACTTCAGCAGACAAGAACAGTATCTGCCAGACTCGTAGCATTCTTTTAAAATGGTTCAGGAATACACAATAATGCGCTAACCTCTCTTAAATGGCAAAATAACAAGTGGGTTCTTTCTGCTCTATTTTCTTCGCTCTATTTGTCCACAGGCACCACATGGAATATAAAATGTTGACAAAAGAAATACAATTGTAAGAGGGAGGTCTGGAAATATGGTCAAGGTCGAGGATTTAGAGTCTGTAAAAGTGCATATAGTGTTCATCCAGCAGTCACGTTATAAAAGCGAATTCATTCTGGCCATCTTCTTGTTTGTGTCAAGCTGTCATCATTATCAGATCATAGAGTTGCCATGACAAGCCACTTAATTGATTAGTCGATTGAAGGAAAATTAATTGTCAACCATTTTGATTTTTGACTGCCTGAATTTTGATAATTGATTAATTGTTTCAGTCATTTTTCAAGCAAGCATGTCAAACTTGCTAGTTCTAACTTCTTAAATGTGAGGATGAGCTTTCTTTGTCATTTATGACAGTAAATGAAGAGTCTTTGGGTTTTGGACTGTTGGTTGAACAAAAGAAGTAATTTGAATGCTCACTTTGAATTCTGGGAAATTGTGATTGTACATTTTCCACAGTTTTATAAACTAAATGATTAATATCGAAAGAAATGGGTAGATTAAATGACAAGAAACAAACTTTAGTTGCAGCTGTATCACATAGGAGATCCATGAAATCATGTGAGATGTCATCATCAGATAAATAATCAAATATTGGTTTGTGGCAATACTCCTGAAGGCTGTGTGTTAACTGATTGAGGGCCTTCAAGTACACAGTCTTTAATGCTAAAAAGTAAATATTACAATGAGAATGTACTTGCTGAATTTCTTATTGTTAAAAGTTCTTTGACAGCGCCCCATTTTTAAATTCCTTATGGTGATGTTTTTTTAATATGACAATGTTATCAGAGACCACCCGCTGTGGGATTGTCTGTTACTCTTAAGAGTGACGGGAGATGCTGTAACACACACTCAGGACTGCTCCGTGCAAAGTTTGATACATGACAACAGTTCTGCTATTGATTGCTTATTTGAGTGAAAAAGGCAACCTCCACAGCTTTAAAATAAGGCAACATACTCACTGCCCTAGCGAGCCCAGTGCTAACAATTCTGTTTGTCATGTCTATCATCAAGGAATCACTATAATTTTGTCTGTCACAGGACTCTGTGTTTAGCCCTTGTCTGTCCACTTTTCCCCTTGATTTCCATTTGGCATTCTGAACTCTATGCACGTTTGAGTCCCTGCATAGGACCAGAAAGGTCATTTTCCCCGTTCCAAATCTGTTTGACCTGCCCTGGTGCCCTCTAAAACCCCCTCCACCCCTGGCTGTGTGGTTCAAGAGTGAAGCCACTGACCTAGTATAAACAGAAACTTGGTGAACCTATGAGCACGGGCAGAACACAGTTACCTGATAAGCCTACAACCAAAGGCCCTGGCCTAGAACTGGTTGCTTGGTTACCTTTTGAAAACAGACATGCAGATCTAGGGAGTGTACTTGTGTGTGTGTGCTCCAGTTTCTCTGGAAAGCTACCCTCCCCCTTGCTTGCATGTATGTATTAGGTCCTCTTTCACAGCAGAAAAAATTCTGTTATGTTGCACAATAGCTGCTGCAGATGTATTGATCATCATGATACAATAGTGGTTTGATTAGTAACTCCTCACGACTGATGTCACTTTTACAGCTGCGCGTCTGTGTAAGGTGTTGGGCCCGTCAAGAAATAGTCACAAGCAGATAGCTGGGTGTAGGCTTGTACAGCACAACCTGAGCCATTGTCACTTGCCCCATGCAGACAGTTATGACTCGAGGTCACACTCACTTGTCATGACCCAGCAGTCCAACACCACTACTTGCCTCCTGTTGGCTGAAACATGTTGCAGGCACAGCTTCACCTCCAAACAAGCAACCACCCCCTCTGCCCGGAGCCCCCTGTCCTTGGAAATGAAGCAGGAACATGTAGAATCGGATTACACTCCGGGGACACTGCTTTGTCCTCCACAATTTGATGATGGGGACGACCGAGCATGAATATTCACAGCCCCAGACGTTAATATTTTAGCATGCCAGGCCAGTGCTGTACAAGCCCTGTGCCAACTCCTGTTCACCTACATGAGACTGTGAAACGCTGATCCCGCCTTTACCTCGCCACATTACCCCACCTCTTCCCTCTTTTCCCCTTCCATTTCATATCTGAATTACTGAATGAACAAATTGCTGCCTGCTAGAGAATCAGTGAAAATGATTAATAGTGCTGCTTGTTTCTGTGTCCTGTTAATGGCTGTGCAGCCACTCTGTATTCAGAGCTCATTTCTTGTTCACAGGTATGGAGTAAAACTACCTTCTGGGCTGCTGCCAAAGCATTCTTGAGGGAAGATATATTGGCAAGATTATACTTGAATCCTGTGGTCATAAAGTCAATGTTACATTGACAGATATTTCAAGTTTGTATGTCTTCTAACCTTTACAACACTTTGGCCACAGACAGTATTGACCTACTGATAGTACCAGGCTCCCTGGAGGCATGCAAATTATGTGCTATATTGCTCTGGAGCAGTTTTGCCTTAATGACACAAATTAATAGTGGCTGATCACTTCATAAAGGTCATGCAAAACTGTGTCTGTGTGTTGGACCCGAGGGACCATGATATAGTTGTCAGCTTGCATGCTTGGTCTGTTTGCTTGTTTTGCCCAATCAACCATCTAAAACCCAATTTACAATCATTTTACTGCCCTTCTGAGAAGCTGAAACCAGCAAGTGCAGAATTGTGTAAAATAGCATTTGAGAGGCGCTAAGATTGCATTGCCAAACCTAATTGTAGATAGGGATGGTGCTGATCTGATACTTAGTAACAGTATTGCTCCAATACTGGCCAAAGTCACTGGATTGGATATCGGGAAAAAAAAAAGATTGTATCCATTACCATAAACTATCACATAAATGCTCCACTAATTCTAGGGATGTTCCTGGCGACTAATTTCCCTGTTGATTAAACGCAAAATTTAATTTAGACTAGTTGACTAGTCTAACACTAAGAAAACAGTCAGAAAGCAGTTAAAATTGAGCAGAATTTATTAATATATAATGTTAAACACTGTCCGAAAAAATACTGTGCGTATTAAGAGCCATTTGAAGCCGTTAATCACAGTCAACAATCGCCAAATCGTACTTTAAATGCCGCTGAAATGTGCGCTATGCACGCTAAATATGCAATACAAACCATACACATTAACGTACCAAACATTAGTGCATCCCTAACTAATACGGCTGAAAAATTAATTGAAATGTGATTGAAATCACAATATGTGTGTATTTGTTAAAGGCAAACTATGTGTCAAAATACCATTTTAAATTGAATATAGTTGTGCTGCAGAGATGTTCTGGCCTACACATCATATTCTACAGACTTAAGAAAACATCTGTCTTTAGTATAGATCCTGGCAAAAATCACAGCTTGATCATTTTAATGTTTTTCAATGAAATTGAGAAGAATAATGTAAAGGCTTCTCTCCCATATCACAAATCATGTCGCAGTAGCCAAAATAACTGCAATTAGATATTTTTTCAAAATCGCTCAGCCCTATTCACTAAACTTTGAGCTCCATGTCATAGAGATGCGTCACAGATATCATAGGTTATATTTAATTTATTTTTGAATTGTGCTGACCAATCAAATAATCTGCTTAACATTATGTGTGTGGGGAAAATGTTCATACAAAAAGAAGCAGCACTGTTGAATAACATAGTGTTTTTCAGATGGCCAGGTTAAGCAATGTGCATCCACACAAATGTATTATTAACAGCTTAGATGGTTAAGAGAGGAAAAAGACGTTATCAGATACTCAAGGTTGCAGTACCAATATCAGTATTAGACAACAAAAATGGTATCAAGCCATTCCTAGTTATAGCTACTATGTACAATATATTGTAATACATAGAAAAAACATTGCAGTTCCATGGCTAAAAAGACTGGACATTTAGTAAACCAGCATCAACATGTAGTGAGAGAGCAACATTTTACTCATTAATTGAGCATCTGCTGAACTTTGGTATCCCTTGAAAAGCATGTGTGCAATCATTAGCACAGATATTGTTATCAAGTGCATATTAAGATTCTTTTACAGGGTTTTAGTTTTAAAACAAGTCAGCCAGAAACATTAACAATCAGATGGAGACAGCGATTTCAACTCATGTTTTTAACATTAACTATATTAGCTAGCTAGCTAATTCAGCCAGCAAAATTGACAGTCACTGGCTAGAAATGAGCTTTTGTCTTCCACTATCAGTAATCATAGGACCTACTCCTTCTGAAAGCAACAATAACTGTGAGGTGTAAATGTGCCTCTGTTATCGTTGTGAACTCCTTATGTTAACTCCCATGTTAACTCTTTACATGCCATGCAAAAACGGAGAGCATAACAGTATATTGTGGGGAAATAAACTCACATAAACTCACATTATTCTGCCCATAATTTCCGAAGGCAGTGCTAAAATTCAGAAGACTCCTTCTTTGTGGTGTCCTGATTATCCCGCAGTGTTGCCACCCAGGATGACTAGAACCAGCGTTTTTTGCCACTTATATGGGTTAGCACACTGCCTGAGAACTATGGGTGTAAGAAAATATTGATAGACTTTAGTACAGCAATGCTATGTTTTGTAATACTGTATCCATTTCTAAAAACGCTGTAGTTTACATGCAAAGATTTGTGGCAGAGTTATAATCCATCTTCAGCCCTTTGGCTCTTTCACTTATTAAACAACTTAAACTGCGACAGGAAGAAGGAAGGACAAATCTTTGTTCAGATTGCACAAAACGTAGTGCTGTGATGTTAGATGTTACAACGATTGTGATAAGTATAAATGCAGATCCCCTGTTCTGATTACATTGAAAATTAAACATTTTTTACTCATACATACAGTGGTTGTGTTCTTTATACTATGATTGCCTTCCTCAAATTAGTTTTCAAAAATGATAAAATATTACAACATATTGAATCATAATGCCTGTATATTGTACTTATTCTTGCCAGCACACTGCTCTACTAAGAACTGGAGTGAATTGGAAAAGAGGAACCTTACTAAAGACAAGGTCATAACAGACGGACTTTACATTTTTAGCCTCACACTGAAGCTTTCTAAAGTTTTTTTCTATTTCTTTTGTGTGTGTCAAGAAAATCTGATTGGGATCTAGGCTTAGCATTGTCTATTCAGATTTGTGGTTAGGAGTGTGTGTGCAGATTATTCAGTTCTACCACTTACCCAGATCTCATTCAGTGGATTGATAAGATGTAGATGCAAGGTAGAGAGTAGATATATTATACGTCAGATGTCTTCATCATGACTGCTGAAATTCTCAAAGTACAGTTGTAAATGTTGAACAGGGATTGTACTGAGGGAGAGACATTTCCTCTGCTATCCATGTAACCTATCAGTTAAAACAAGGTCAGTGCAGTGCTGATTTTCCCCGCTCTCTTGAGTCCATCGGTCATCATCACTGTGTTGCACTGTTAGGGCGATAAACACCCCCAAAGCACATTCATCACTTAGCCACTTGATGCCCAGCTCTGCTGCGCCCACAACGCCCTCTGCTCCTAATGAGGAATAATGGGCTCTGTGAGAAATAAGCTGTTCACTGCGATGATAATAAGGGTTTCCACGTACCTCATATCTCAAATGAATATCGCCAGAATACCATTTTTCTGTTGATAAACGGCACAGAAGCAGAAAGGGTACTGCACACCAGTCGGTGAAGGAGATTTGAAGGATTTCGTTACAAAATGTTGTGTAATTATTTTGAAAAAAAAGTGATACATGAATCCATTCAACTTTCAAAAGGAAGTAGATGCTATACTTAAATGTATAATATATGCAACATTTCTATATAGTATAGCTATGTTATATTTTGTTGAGTTGTGATCTTAAATTGTTGCAAAGGTTTCCAACAATGTTCAAACCCAGAGTTTGTGGAAGGAAATCATCAAATGTGATTAAACATAACATGAATAAAACTTGTTACCTATAACATGATGAGTCTCATCAGACAGATTTTTATTGGCAGTGGATACAACAACTCCCATGAGTCCATACTACCTCACAACATCATCAAAACACGTCTTTATCTTTGATGTGAGAGACCCCTAGAAGCAGAAATTGCGCAAATGTGAGTTTCTGATTTGGCATTCAAATACTATATAAGTCTCTTACTGGATATAATGTCTCAGACTATTGTAGAGTTTTCACAATAGCTGAATTTTAAACTTAAATACAGTTTTAAAAAAAAAGAAAAAAAAAGAAATACTCGATACCTTTTTTGATGCCATGGTAAAAAGTAAAAAAGTTCAAGGCAAAAAAAAAATTTCTGTACTGTAATAATATAATTATATTTCTATACTCTAATACTATAATTAACAGTTTGAAGCGTTTTATACACATGGTATTGAAAAAGTATAGTTCAATACTTTTGACGACCTTAGACTGTAGATGTTATAGAGCAAAATGTGTGTTTTGTTTCTTGAATGAAAGGAATCTCTCACTTGTTTAAACTGACGTATGGAACTACGAAATATTTCACAGCCTGTATTTAGGTCTCTAAAGCATTACCCTACTTCTGGTTCTTCCCCTTGCTTGAACTTAGAATATTATTTCTACACCTTGTGACTATGTATTCAGGTGGGTTTTTGCATATTATTCTCACGGCATCTGAGCTAGCCAACACAGTGTGAGAATACACAGTGTGGCAGGCAGGTCCCCAGGGGGCTGCATCTGCAGGTGCTGTTGTGCAGCCTGCTCCTGCTTACCTGCTAGGGAGGTGTCAGCTTGACTCTACACAAGCTTGAACCTCTGTTAGATTATCCTTTGCGCAGTGTTTAAGAATTGGACTCGGTAGTAGTCGTCTACACAAGAGAAAAAACTCACTTTATCATGTCAAACAGACCTGACAATTTATTCTGACAACAAATCTTTTGTTGCCAGTCCTGACTTCCAATGAGCGCATCATTCTGGAGATAAGCATTGTATATTGTATTGTGCATGTCACATTATTATCAGCTAATGTCCAGGCATTGTCTTACACACAGCTGAGTTGTGGGAAGATGATTATATTTTGTCCTCCAGCGGTAAGCCCCACTCTCGCCGCTAAGAACATTAGAGTTAATTGTGTGTCTAATCTTGAAAAATATTATGGCTGAGAAAATAAGCGACAGAAGCAGAAGGTGGGGTGAATTTTGGGAGGAGGAGGGGGTAAAGCAGCTGTTGAAGGAGCCATTTTTAGCACCTCTATCTCATTGAAAAACATTACACATTGTCGACTGCGGGTATGGTGAAAAAGGCAAATAAGTGTTGTCTGTAGAAAGCCTCTGACTTGATTCAGTCCCACTCGATTTTGCTTCCTGTGGTGCTGATATTCAAGTCAGTCTTTGTCTGTCTTAGTCTGATGTTTAATCATCATGGTAAATTATATAGTTATGCTAATAACTCCTGTCCATAGAAAAAAGGGGATTTGTTATGAAAAATGACTGTTGCCATGCACAAAATCCTGATCTGAACAGTTTTACAGGGGTATGATTGCTTGTATTATAGATTTTAGAATTACATTAAAGCTGTTGTGTAGTGAAATTTTATGATGCAGGCTGAATCTTGTTAGAAGCGTTAAAAGAGTATTGATACAAAGCGACATAGAATTAGACCCAGAAAATCCCATTTCTTATAACATTTGTTGCCTCATAATCAAGCTGTTGCTAAACTGAAGCCAAAGACTGCAACGCAAATCCTTTGAATTTGGAACCTGTAAAGAGGACAAATATTAAATGTAGGTTTAAACGTTAACCCAGACCGGCTCTGATATGTTGTGCTACTGATATGTTTACAGGTGTAGGAAGACATGAAGAAAGGAAAGCTAGTCTGTGTAAGCTATGGCATTTTTTCAAAATGTCCCTAATCTCATTTAGAAATATGAACGCAAGGAAACACTTTGATTCATAATTGAGCATTACATGAGATTAGATTTGATGAAACCTCTTCCCATGAGGTAACCAGGTCATTGCAGAATTGAGAAATATACCCCTACAATATTGGGTTAACTTGAAAATGTGAAAATGAACATTTTGATTAGAATATCTCTATATGTGCCTTCTTAATACCATTTCTGATACCTGAACATTGCATAACGGCCAATACTGTGTACCAATCTGGATGCTTTAGAAAATATGTAATAGTTGTAGCCGTATAGCCGTATACTTACACTGTATGGATGGAAAAACTTGTGATACTTTGACTGGTTTTGGGGGACCTTGTTGAGACTTTCACCAAACAAAGATGTCTTAAGTCTGTAGAATATTGATGTGTACAAATATTGCACCTTCTGTGTTTTGAAAATTGACCATATTACCGTATTACAATTTTGATCAAATTTTGATTAATTGTTCAACCTTATATAATACTTATACTTGAATGGTCTTTAATTCACAGCAAGGGGTAATGCAGTGTTGTTATTTTAAAACTGGTCACTCAGGTAAACCAAAACATCAGTTGGTGAATTACTTCAATGTTAAGGCAAGTTAGGAGAAAGTCCAAGAGTGGAGTGCAAATGCATTTTGCATGAATTTGAACAGCTCTTCAGTACCTTCAGATGACTTCCATTTACCTACTATGGTTTTAAAACCAGCTGTTAAAAATGAGCCAGGCTGTGTGCCATCTCCCCTTCTTCCATTAACATTCATTAAAATAGTCTTTTCCTCGTCCTCTTGCCTCTCAAGTTATTATTCCTGGGTCGGTGTTGGATCTATAGGTATGATGACCGGGACATCTGCTACAGTTGGGTATAGAAAAGGCTCAGCGCCTGAACCACAGCAAGGTCAGCAAGCCACAACAGACATTTAATTACTGTAGTGCATCTCGCCGCCATGTGAGGAAATCGGCAGCTGGCCCAGTCGCCCTCCAAAGAGATGAGATTGAACTGAAAATAGCTCTGTGACTGGCTGGTTTATGATGGTCAGAGTGCACATTACTGCACAACCTTAATCACAAGTGCTGCTGTTTTAATAAGCAGGCGCACAGGGGCAGCCCGGCTGCAGTTGTTGCTGTTAAGTTCCCGAGGAACCAGCTGTTAAGTGTCTTAATGGAGGCCATGTATAATTCATGGACACACACAGAGCTGCCTGGTTGGCTGGCTGGCTGGCTGGCTGGCTTGCTTTCTCTGAGTGGCTGATAATTGGAAGGAGAAGAGTAAACCCCCACGCCATCTCCAGTCACACTGGTACTCTCTTCACAAGGTTTAGGGCAACATGAGGTCTACATTTAAGCCCTCTGTGATGGGACATCTATCTGATGAGAGTAAGGGGATGATTTATCAGCGGCAGCAAGAGCTCTAACACAACTCTACAGTTAGGGTAGTTGATTAATGACCTGTGGACATATAAAAAGAGCCTGTGACTGCCTACATTGTCACCTGGCATTTTATCAACTAAAATGTAAATCTCTAACTCTTATTAATCAGCCATTAACATGTTTGGTAGTACTATAAGATCTCAGGAGCTTAAAACACCTTGTCAGAAAGATCTGTGAATTTAGTTTGGACAAAGTCCCTGATAATCCCTCTGCTGGAAGATAAAGTGTGGGAAAAATTTGCTCATTACCCTTGACCTGGATCTGTGTGAACAGATATTCATGCAAAACCCTGTGGGATGTGTGTGTGTATTGAGTTACAAGAAATCTTGAACGACTGTCGATACAACTCCTAAACATCATCATCACAGCTCACACTAATGTTTACTCTCTCAGGATTCAACGTTTTTGACCCCTATCAACATGAAATCTGTTGTTTATATGTTCATGTGCAGGCTCCACCACGTAAAGGTGAACGGTCATTATTCTGCTGTGCCTCAGTCACTTTCGCTGAGATTATGTACTTGTCAGCCTGATCCAGGACGCCCTATAAGCAGTGTTTGGCTGCCTGTCTAGACTACTCAGAGGTCAGACCTTTTTAGATGTCAGTGGAGCCACCAGGGAGTTGGCTTGTATGGCAGGATTCAGGCAAAAGCACTTTACTACATCCACTAAACATTTGACAGCCAGGTGTCCTTGCAGAATCTTCTTCTTAAACAGCCAGGTTATTTCTAAGAGCCATTTATTTAATTTTTTTTACCACATATGTTAAATTAAACACAATATTGGGTAGCCAGGATGGTATAAAATTAGTTCAGACGTAGTAGGTGCTGTAGTCAAAAAATATCCATCAGTCATTTCTCTTCTCAGCCAGTAATTAAAGGAACATTTTAGCCTGACTGATGTAATGTTTCCACTGACAACGAAGGTTAAACCTGATTTTCTAGTGCGCCCTGAAAGACAGCATTTCTAGTCCTTTCTCAATGAGTATAGTGACAGAAAACATGAACACAAAGTAGTAATTAAAGAAGTTATAATTCGTGAGATTTTCATTAAATCAGACCCTATTTTTGACATCACTGTAATTATGGTCTGGATATTTTATGCAATAACTTTTCAGTGTATGTAGGCCTAATAGTGAGCTCTATACTGATCATGTGCGTTTCAGGAACAAGGAAGACCTCCGGCTGTTATTTAGCCTTTTAACTTCCTGCTGACATCTGCTGCTTGTGATTATCTTTTACCTAGTTTTATAATATAATGTACAGTGTGACGGACTGCCGGAGTTGGAAGAAAATGAGAGACTTTCTTCTACAGCGCTCAGACAGAGGCTGCATACAGTAAAGTGATGTCATTTTCTGAACTTTGACTATTTGCCTTTACCCACTGATGATTGTCATTTATTTGGTCAAAAATATTGTGATATTTACTCATTTCATTACCTCAGCTACTTCCACGCCTTGGAGTACACAACATATCACCGGTCACAACCTACATAATCAAAATTTATCGATGCCGACCGTTATGAAGCTTTGCTATCATGATAGGTTTTTCAACTATAGAGCTCTATCAGACTGAATTGTCAACTCATTACACTCCTTTTCCATTTTCAGAGTGGCCAGATTGAAAGATGTCAACCCAGGAAATTAATAACCTGCATTATCATGCCAATAAATGAGCAAAACTTTAAATTTCTCACCATTGAATCATTGACCTGTTGCTACAACACACAGTAAGCTTTAAGCTACTTCATGCCAAATGTAACTTTTTGCTGAAGCTCGTCTTTTTAATCCATTATCTGTGGTCTATGTTGTCGTGTCGTGTCAGGCTGTTTGACTGTTTGAAGAAAAAAACAGTGCCAACAAACAAACAAAAAAATGAGCTGTCTGTATAAGGTTAATGTAATAATTTTCATGGGTAGTGGGTGGTGGAGTCTGCCATTCTCGCATTCAGTTCGCCTAAGTAAGCAAGAATCAATCGCAGCAGAAAGATGCAGCATGTAATTACAGCTCAGTTTTATCTCATTGATGGTCAGCCTCACTGTTTACTGTTCACTCTCTTTACACCGTAGCAGAGCTGTAGTATTAAACCCCACACACGCTGTTACCATGGTAACCACAGGTGTCACCAAATCAACCAGGACTGAAATTATAAGAATACAACTTTGATTACTGGACTGTGCTCTCTTATTTAATTATCACTACAAGAGATTGTGACAGCATGTTAAAAGCATTGCAGTTCAACAATATTGAGAAAAAGCTCATGTTAATTGGTTTTATTAGAAACTGAGACAGATGAGGAAATATGTATCTGCAATTGCTTTTAACTTGGGTGGTTGGGCTCCTCAGTGCATCTCTGGCATCAGCTTTCTCTGCTGTGTATTACAAAATAGCGCAGCTGCTGCTTTTTGATTCAGAAGCAATTTCATGCTCTGGAGTCCAATTTAATGTGGGGATAACGTATATGTCGATGTACACTGTGCTTAATGCTTTCTAAAGGAGTTTGTGTCTAGTTTGCAGTGATCAGCTCTCAGGTTTTTTTTTTTTACAGATGCTTGGCTTGTTGAGATGGATCTAATTAGCTTACCAAGACTATCAGGGTCAAAATAACAAACTGTTCACTCGCTGCAGCTCACAACACAACTCCAAGAATCTCGGATCCCCTTTGACTCTGAGCTTCGCGTCTTTAATGAGCTTACTGCATTTATTTCTACTGACTGGACTCTGCTCTTCTACATGAGTCTGACAAGCCTCATCTCGTGCACAGTTAAAGAACACAACATGGGGAATAAATACCGTCATGTCATGAGCAAAACTGTAGGATTGCCTCTTTGTGCAGGGTAGCTAAACTAGTGCAACGCTGTTATTTTTAACATTCCCAATCGCATCTTGTCATTTAATGTGGTATGTAGACTAGAGTGGTTGTTTTGAGCTCTCTCCTCATGTCTAGGCTGAGAGTGCGAGCTGGAGGCACGAATAAGCCCAGCGGTCTTGGTTAAGTTGTAACAACAACTGACAGCGTTCGCCTGCAGCTTCCTACAGGGCTCAACACTCAGGTGCATTTACTACACCTGCCTTCAAGAAGAGAATCCAGCCTCGAAACATCAGGCCCGTTTCACTGCTTGTGCAGAGAGAAAAAGAGAGGAAAGAAAAAGGATTATCCGTCTTGTTATCTTTTAACAGCAGTCTTATCTTGATGTCCTGATGTGGTGTCTCCCGCACACAGAGGACAGGAAGGGACTGTCTGTGTTGTTACACTTTCACAAAGACCTCATTCTGCCTGGTCGGGAGTACTTTGGACAGGATGAGAGGGTTTAGAGAGAAGGGATGTTATAAATGCATTTGAAAAGGAATTGATGTTTTAGCAGTTATTACAAAGTACTTTGTCAGTAGTCCTCAGGGAGCTTTCAGTGGAAATCAAATATCTTTTCAGAGAAATCGGCTGTTAGTCCTTTAGCCTTTGACAGCATACTCTGGGCATGCAACACACATAGTACTGCACATTTTACACCAAATGTCCAAAAGACCACCATAGTGCAATGTCCTTAAGGCAGGAGACCTAATTTTAGACCAGAACCTGGAGGAAACAGCGTGAGTGAGCAAGGCACACTCATTGACTGCCTCCCAGCCAATCTAGCTGACAGCCATACATGCCTGTGCACTACATGGAAAATGGGTTACTGTGTAAATCTACCATAGTCAGAGGTAATATCTTAATCTGCAGGAGTTGGCCCTCTGCATCCCACAAAACCAGCCGTAACCAAGGTAACTGACTCATTTCATAGCAGTTTTAAACTCAGATATTAGGCAAATATATCAGCTGAAATGAGTTACGTTTCGGTGTTTATTTTTCATCTTTCTAAGGTAATGTTGATTTTGGTTGACCTGTTTTATGAAGATCAGGTTATTTCCAATAGTTTGTCAGATTTGATGTCCACATGAAACTGCATTTCAAGAGCTCCTGTATTGTGAAGTATTTCCAAATGAAACAGAATAGGCAGACAGGACATTATGATGAGAGGAACTGATTTAAATGTTGAAAAGTAAGTGTGTCTGTTTCTTGAATCTTAGCTTTGTGCCACTAAAGATTGAAGGTTGTTTGGTGGGTGGATGCTATATTATTGGTTGAAATTGGTTGGTTCAGCATCTCCATCATAGTGATTATATATGGTTCATATTTTACAGGAAGAAAACATGATTAGATTTTGACTAGAGGCTGACTAATACTGGATTTTTTTGGGACAATCGGATTAGAAAAATTCCTGCATAGATATATTGGCAGATTTTGCAATGATCCTTCAAATGTGGTTATCAAAGATATGTAATGGAGGAAGGATATTTTATAGTTTACAATAAACTTTATTTTCCAAAATGATGTCAAGGCACTGAACAGTTCACCTTACCTGTTTTTTTTTAATAATTATATGTAACTGTTCAACAAAAAAATGTTTGAAAGTTATGAAAATATTGGACATCTATATGCAGATACCAATATAGACCAACAGTGATGTTGCTAGGTACGCGTCCTGCGTCTCTGACGCATTATAATCTGAAAGGACGCAGTAAATTCACTATCCATGCGTCCCAGGGACGCACCTTATTTTTCCCGTGAAAAACGATACATTGTGAACAACAACTTGTGTTTAAAATCACAGTAACTAGCAAAAGAAACCTTGCCGTCAGCGGACCTGACGAGCGCTGTTTCAACCCTTTGCGCATTAACTCAGCGCAGACATGATCCCTTGAGTACAGTATCGCGACATGCCAGTTTACCCGCTACAACAACTAGCCAGTTACCGCGGATTTAATTTCAACAGTTAAAGATACGAACTTCTTAGTAAATAAACTCACGTTTCCACTGCTGCTGCTACTGCGATTCAGTTTTCAGCAGCAGAGAAGCTGCATGTGGAGGAGACTTGTTGATAATGACGGACTTTATTAAAACAGTCGAAACGTGATGCTGAATGACACCGACACCAACCAGCTGTGCAGATTAAACAACCGTATTAAACAGGAGAGTCTGTGTTTCTGTCAGAAACTGTCAGACCTTCACAGAACAGCGGGGGGGGGGGGCAGATTGATCATTAATCAATCGCGGATGTCGTCGTCCTCTCGGACTGATTAAAAAATAAAAATGCCAAAATTGGTCACAAACTATACCC
>JAJHUR010140249.1:2571-32470 GCA_027495735.1 Lutjanus campechanus | reverse complement strand
GAGAGTAATCCAGTTATGTTACTTAAATACTGTGATACTTGGATTAGATTACTGTCAACATTTTTAACAGGTAATTAGTAATTGTATTGAAATACATTTTTAAAGTAACCCTCCCAACCCTGTTGTTAAATGTATATATTTTGATGTAGAGATAGAGAGGTGAGAAGTTTATGTATGTGCAGTGTGATATCAAGTGTGATCTTTATTTCCACAACACATTACACATTCTCTAAGAGACACCAGTATTTGGCTGGTGGCTGTCGCTCCCTGTCTGTAGTATTATGTTCATTACAGACAGACTTTAAATCGTGGAAAAACAGCGCCCTCTTTCGTCGCTATGGAGACAAGACGCTTGCTAAACCAGCTAACATTAGCATTAGCATTGCTTAAGTGTTTCGTCCATTTTGTTTAGCCTTAGCTAGCCCGGCGGCTAACGTTACCTAAGATACTGTGCAGCAGAGATGGATGACGGTGACGAGCCGGGTTTAGTCCTCTCTCACAACACTTCTTCAGGCTCTAAGTCGGGCGGGGACAAGATGTTCTCCCTAAAGAAGTGGAACGCTGTGGCTATGTGGAGCTGGGACGTGGAGTGCGATACTTGTGCCATTTGTCGGGTACAAGTGATGGGTGAGTCCGAGGAAGCGACGGCGTTTAGTCTGCTAGCTAACACTAGCTCACTTCCCATCACGGCTAATGTAGCTAACATGGCTAATATTGGCATTAATACCGGAGGTCCCTGTCAGAATGACTCTGTAACTTGTCCTATTTGATTCGCAGATGCTTGTCTCCGATGCCAGGCGGAAAACAAGCAAGAGGACTGTGTTGGTAAGACATTGTCGGCACTAATACACGTTATATCATTGTTGAATGACAAAAAACACTCTGCAGGTTAATTCGACAAGCTAACAGTAGCTATAGCTAGTATGTCGGAGCTGTCAGGTGAAAACATCAAGCCAGTTAATCACAGAGGCAGGATTTTAATTCCTCTCAGTCGTTTCAGGTACGTGAAATAGATAAACATCAGTCTGAATTCGCTGTCAGAGAGATTGTGTCACTGTTGTATTGTTTGGATTACACACATCATGTTGTTAGATAAGATAAACGTGAGGCAAAAGTTTGAAAACGACCTGCGAACAGATTTATTTGGCAATGAATCCCACCTCTGAAGAGCAAACAATTATAATACTGCACAACTAACAATAAGACTGTATAAAATAATACAAAATTACAGCACTATATTTATTGTGAATGATCCTCCACAGAATGGATGTCATATGATAAGAGACTTGCTGGGTACCTTCACTGTAAATTGATTTTCCCAACTTTAATATGCATATAGTGTAAGGCTTAACAATTAATCTAAATGTTATTGAATTCACAAAAAAGGCTTGTGCAATGTAATAATATTTTTATCTTTCCTTTTTTTTCTATTTTTGATAAAAGCATGACTTGGAAAAAAATGTCTTTCATGTAGCCAGCTACGACCTAAGCAGGTTCAAAACATTGGCATTATCTTTTGGTAATGACTGTTTGGATTATGTATGCACAATTGCAAAACAAAAACAATGCAGCAATTCAGGTATGTGTGATCAATATTCATATCAGTATTTGGTGCATACTAGTCAATAAATATTGGCTATAATAATATCTGACATGACCAATTATGTTAAAGCGTTTAATTTGTATTCTTAAAGTAAAATGCTCTATTAAAGCTAAAGTATATCTGTGATGTAATATGTGATAATTTTAGATGTCATCATCAACTTTCTCTCGATGAATATGCATAAGCATAATGTGCATGTGTTTTTTGATAAGTTATTATAACTATAGTTACAAATTCACCTTCATTTGTCATAGCTTGAAAACCACAGTCATTAGGGCTGCACCTGATGATTACTTTTTAAATGGTTAAACTCACTTTTTTTTGTTATTCAATTAATGTAACAATTAATTTCCAAAAATAAATATCAAAAACTTGTCTCATTAATATTTCAATATTTTATTGAATCATAATCCTGGAAAACAAACATATAAAGCACATTAGAACAGTGATAACGGTGGCGTATTTTAAAAATGTGTCCAATTTTCACCCTACTTAAAAGACTCCATGTCAGATCCCTGATCAGAAAAATACTGGACCTCAAATTTAAAAGTAGCTGTGATGCATATTAATTTAATAACTAATCACTGTCAACCCTTCACTGAACTGGACGATCAGCATTTTGACCTAAGACTTACACTGGTTATGAAGTTATTTCATCACTGCAGTCATATGCAGGTAAGCTGATCACTGGCAGTGCCTTTTTGCATCAGTGTGGAGCAAAGAAGATATTTGAAATTAATTACAGACAGTCTGTAACGTTATTTTTAGCCATTTCTGACTCATACGTGGCTCATAAAGTGAACAGAAAGTATAAAACGGCCGAATAACACCGTTAGGTGATGCGTGGTCTGAAGTTAGCAGCAGTGCAGACATCACTTTTCACACAGGGGTGATAAAGAAGCATCTAGAAAATCTATTTGAGGTGACTTCTACTAACAGAAACATGTTCCATGTGTTGATAATCCTCATATTGTGTTTGGGTGCTGCTGCAGGAGGACAGGTTGCTCAGTGCTTCACTTCCAGCAGTCGTGTGGAGCAGCTTTACTGCTGAGATAAATCATGCCTAGTTTGTGGAGCTGAAGAGAGCCTCGCTCTGACCAGGCGCAGCAGTTCATAGCAACGCGTCAACGCATGTTATGCAAATCAACATATTTTCGGAATTGACGACGTCAGTCATGTTAACGAAATCGCCTCAGCCTGTTATGTGGCATTTCATTTTAATCATTGTTAAGGATTGTGATTAATGGTCCAGTGTGTACAATTTACAGACACCTATTGGTAGAATATTTATATTCTTTGTAACTTTAACACTCAGTCATTGTCTCTCCTTCTGTCCCTCTGTCTCCATCTTCTTTCAGTTGTATGGGGAGAGTGCAACCACTCCTTCCATAACTGCTGCATGTCCCTTTGGGTGAAGCAGAACAATCGCTGTCCCCTCTGCCAGCAGGACTGGGTGGTTCAGAGAATCGGCAAATAAGCTCCAACCCCAGGCGGTCTGATAGTCAAAACGACACCTCTGTGCACCCGAAAGCGGTGACGGACTTTACAATGATCACTGCAGCGTCCTGTGCAGAGCCACATGACATCAACGGCCCTCCTACTCCTCTATGAATTGCATGTTCCAGTAGACCACGTTGTCAAAGGAGGACGGTGGACAAAATTAAAACAGCACAGACTCGTTGGTCACCGATTGGTTGATGTGGCTGGAGGAATCGAGAGTCATTGAGAGAGTGATGAACCTCGTTGCAGTGTTTGGTCACATGTTAGCATTACATTATTGTCTGTGGTGGTGTTCAGCACATCTTGAATATGTGACTGTCTTTTTAAAAATAAAGAATTGTGTATAGCTGTAAATGCATTTTTTTCACCTAGTAATTTGAATAGGCTTGGAATATAACGGCTGTGATCAAGTGAAATTGCTTGTACGCAGAGTTTAGATAAAGAAGAAAAATGCACATCGACTTGCCAAGATAGGGCTGTGTATCAAACCTAAATACTTTTAAGCTTGACTTCTTTTGTGCAATGAAAAAACGGTTTTGTAGCATATCATGTTCAACTCTACTGTATCAAAAATATGTCATCACTACCAAAACTCAAGTATTGGCAGCACAGAGCTTAGTTTGAGGTAGTGTTTATCCACATATTAAACAAATGTCCCCTTAAAAGATATCATCTGTTACTTTACCTCTCAACCACTGTTTCTTTAAATCAACCAGATTCGTTTCTAACAACCAGACGTCTGAATCAGTCCACTTTCGATAACTTTGTTAGATATACTGTATCTGGGTATTAGGATATGAGATAAGAGTCTCCTGAACATTATCTTTAGATCACCGACCGGTCCTTAAACATGGAAGTGTCCAGTTACATGGTGGAGTCTGAAATCCTGAAGTCACCTTATGGCTATAAGTACTTTGGCAGTTGAAGTGAACTACATGGAGGGCGGCCATGCTAACCTCTGGCACTTGTTATACATGTATGCTACAATTGGCTTTTTTCCAGTTTCAAGCTTGACCTGCAGAAGAGGTGGATTGTAATCAAGTACATTTACAGAATTTATGGTAATTTATGGTACTTGTACTTGAGTATTAACATTTTGTTACTTCAGACTGCTACTCCACAACATTTCATAGGGAAATATTTTACTTTTTACTCCATTTATCTGACACCTGTAGTTACTAGTTACTCTTCAGTGATTTATACATTTAAATTTATGATCAGTATATAAATTACTCTGCACATACTGTTAAAATGAGCCCTGCCTTGACAACATTCAGAGGCTGCTTAAATGGTAATGAATCAGGAATAAAAATCTTAAATACATAATAAATTGTAACTCTTTGAATGGAGCCATGTTTCACAATGAGTACTTTTAATATTTCCTTCTATTTTTGTTGCTAATACTTGTGTTTTTAAAAGATCTGACTTCTTCCAGCACTAAAAAGCAGTGAAATCCATCCAGGATTTGAATCAACCAAAGTTAATGTGATAAATACAGAATACAGTTTAATATTATATAATACAGAATGCAAAACATGATGAAAATGTTTTGTGACATTGTGTGCAGTCACATTCATGTAGGACAGCTCAGTGTTCTGAGAACACGGTGTCCATGTCAGGGAATATTTTAAGTGGGGAAGACTGATGGGATTAATTCACTTGGACACGAGGCTAATGACTAATAGATCGCTGCTTCAGACCTCTTGACTGCATGTGGACCAAGTGAACAAGAAGTACAAGTCTTTCAGCAAATTCTACATTTGCAGGACACGTCGTGATATTTCGTTGGCATTAGGGCTGCAACCGACTTATTTTTATCAAATGATCTGCCCATTTTATGTTCATTTGATCTGTGCTGAAAACTAAGTGAATCATTTTTCCATAAAATTTGTTGTTGCCAATTAATTTTCTAAGGACTAATCAATCCATTACTCCATTCACAATTGCAGCTATAATTAGTATTTTGAATGTGTGGTTAATGAAATAGTTCAGTGTTGATTTAACTTAATGTTACTTTAAGTCTGCAGAGGTGCACTTAAAAAAATTAAGTTACATGCCACAAAAGTTTAATATTAAGGTTTCAGTCCCACTTGGATCTTCATCAGTTCAGAATGTAAACCACACCCATATATATCCATGCACTTTTATTCTTTGGCACTGTTTCGGGGATCCTTGCACCTACTTGATTTGCAAATAGTTACCTTCCTTCTACTTGAAGCATTTTGATAAAGTTCAAACATTTCTGTGACACAACCTCAGCAGACATCGAACATTTTCTGCTTTAATAACATCTGAAAGAGTTTATACAACATTAAACATGCTGGAACCTCTTCCATCATGAAATCACTCAATTTTTTAATGATTCGTAAACATAAACCATGAAATTAAAACTGCTCCAACCTGAATGAGCAGTATATTTAAGCTCCTTTAGTGCGTGTAATGTATTACACATCTTCCACAGCAACAGGGGCAAGGAACATTACTGAACATTTACTAATTGGTATAACTAAACTAAAAAAAAATCCCAGTGTGACTCAATTTATTTTCATTGAGCATTAGAAAATGGTTGGAGGGCCACCCAGTGTACCGTGGCCCACGAGTGTCAGTGGTGCACAGCTGTCACTCTCCCACCAGCTCAGGAAAATTAATTTCTTAGGCTGCTTACTCAACCAATTAGGGCTAATTTAGTTAAGTTTTCATTCTTTATCCCATAATAAGCAATGAAGTGTGCATACTTTCTTGCATACTTCACATATTACACACACACAGCTCTCAGTGGCTTCTTTATCTCATAACAAGTTCAAATCGACCTTAACTTGTTAAAGTCAGGATGTGCTACCTCATCATGTCATGCTAGCAGTACAATTACTGCTCACAAGCACTTGTATCTTCTAAATATAGACAAGCCGAAAGCCTCTTAAGTTCAAACCACATAAGTTGCTTTCCCTTGGTGCCGTCTACGAATAAGCATGCAAAGTCACTTAGCTCACAACAAATCCCAGAGCACAGTGGTACTCTTAATGCTTCAGGAGACGTGGAACAAGAGGTGGAGGATGTCCAGGATGCGGGTGCTTGTGACAATCAGTCGTGCTTGGAACCTGCAGATGGGTCAACTGTAGCAGTGTAGGTTGATCATGCCACAGGATACATCCACTACGGGTGACCTGGTGGGACTGGACAACCTGGTGGCCAACACAGCCTACCTGAGGGCTCAGAACGTAGACCGTGACGAGCTGAGGAAGCTGAGACTCTCCCTGACGCTGCCCAAACCAAAGAAGTCGTCTGCTCTCCAGCTGACAGTTGGGGGGAAATACGAGTCATTGTGCGAATGGCAGCCTATTGGAAGGAAGTTGTTCCTGCAGTTCCTCCTAAGCTCTAACCCTCAGTATGTGGCCGCCGCTGAGTTCCTGGAGGAGCTGAGTCACTGGTGTTTTGCTGAGGATGAATCCAGAGAGAAGTCCAGACGGAGCATCCTCGCCAAGTTCTGTCAGCCTCAGTCCAGGAGTTTTCTCTCCTACCTCACAGGAGAGGCAGCTGAAAGTTGCAAGCAGTTATCAGACAAGAACTTCGATGAGGTGACGATGGACCAGATAAGAGAAGCCACAAGGGACTTCCTGAGGGGGAAACCTTTCTCGGAGTATCTGAAAAGTCCCCTGTTTTATAGATTCTTGCAGTGGAAGGAGTTTGAGAAGCAGAAGATCACTAACAAATACTTTTATGAATTTAGGACTTTGGGAAAAGGTGGCTTTGGCGAGGTAGGTGCCACAAATCCCAACCCTAACCCCTAAACCTAACCCCTTTGAAAGTGTAAATCTTAGATGACTTGAGAGACCTACAACTAATATGTTTGAATGTTCTGAAAGAAAAGAGAATGTTTTATCCCTGACAAATGAAAAGCTGAATTCCTGAGCAATTTAATGTACTGTTGCCCAACTTAATATATTAGTGCACTGCCTGTTTGGGGCTTGGGTGTTGGTGTATGTGCCTCTTCATTAGGAACACAGGCCCCTTCAGCATGGACCGATTGCCTGGTTCCCAGTATTGTTAGTTGTCGTGCTGTCACATGACGTGCCCATTCATAAAGGGTCAATTGCTTGGGAACCTAAGTGCTGCTTGCAGCATCCTCAAGAACCACTCATCTGATAAACTTCATACTCGACACTCCCTTGGGTCCCCAGCAATACACCCACTAAGTGTAAAGCTGATTGGACAAGCCGTTCTCGAAATGTGCGAAGGACAGTCATACACACAGACAAAAAGACAGAGATTACTTCCTTTGTAATAAGACGATGTTCCTACAACACCACCTATTGGCCAAATGGCACCAATTTGTCACCCAGACACTCATGTCCACCAGATGCCATTACTATAGCTCAAAGCATTCAGGAGACATTTGTTGAACATTTGTAAACATATTTAGCAAATTTCAAAATGGTGGGAAATTAATTAAGATGTAAACATGGACATATATACGTAGACGCTGCATTGGCCTTGGGAATGTATGCTGGCGTCTCAGCCATTTTTGTTAAGACAATACTAGCCTGTGAACAATTATAGGTAAATGGGGAGAAACTGTGGTTTCCCTGCTTAAAAAGCACTATAACATTTAAGTCTCAGTGTTACATTCTAGGGGTTCATGATATAAATGGAGTAAGTCAGAAAAAAACAAAACTTTTTTGCTTTCTACTTTTCAAAAAGTAGCAGAAACACTTTTCTGAATTACAAAGAACAGATACTTAAAGTGATACTACACTTTCCATGATAACTAACTCAATATGTACTCACCACTATGCTGATGTGATGATAAGTGAAGGTCTTCAGTTCACAAAACAATCCTGGAGTTTTAGGAGAAGCAGGGTAGCGAGATCGACGCCATGTTTACAACTTACCGGCTACATGCAACAGCTGATATTTCTGCTAAAAACATGGCGAAAATGGCGTCTTTTGCGGTTAATTTTTAATGTCGCGGCTTGCGGACACTTGGATTACACCACACAAGCAGGATGGAGACATTTTGTGTTTGTTTTGTGTGCTATTTATAACGTTTTATCCGTGGTCACCATTCACTGCCATTGTACTGGATGAGGCTGCTACCCTGCTTCTCCTAAAACTCCATGATTGTTTGGTGAACTGAAGATCTTCACTTATCATCACATCAGCATAGTGGTGAGTACTTACTGAGTGGGTTATTCTCACATGGTGGAATATCACTTTAATGTGGACAACTAATAAACAATAAGTAATAATAAATCAATTCTAAAGTAATGTTGTCCTGTCTTGCAGGTGTGTGCAGTGCAGGTGAAGTACACAGGTCAGATGTACGCCTGCAAGAAGCTGAACAAAAAGTGCTTGAAGAAAAAAGGTGGCGAGAGGTATGCCCTTCTGGAGAAGGAGATCCTGGAGAAGGTCAGCAGCCTCTTCATTGTAAACCTGGCTTATGCTTTCGACAACAAGACCCACCTGTGCCTTGTCATGGACCTCATGAATGGAGGAGACCTCAGGTTCCATATCTATGAGCTTGGGGAACGGGGCCTCCGTATGGAGCGTGTTGTGCACTACACAGCCCAGATAGCCACTGGGATTCTCCACCTGCACTCCATGGACCTTGTGTACCGGGATATGAAGCCTGAGAACGTGCTGCTGGATGCCAGAGGACAGTGTCGGCTGTCAGACCTGGGATTGGCTGTGGAGCTGCCAAAGAACAAAACGATCTGCCAGAAGGTTAGTGTGGTGACCTGTCCCTCAATTAACCTACAGCACTCGCTGTCAGAGGTTTGTGCTGCAGTAAACTCTGTGGTTTGTGCCTGTGAAATCTCTGTATATTTGGATGTACTCCTCACCATATATTCACATATAGGAAAATAGCCTGGTTTTACCCTCTGGGGTCTATATTTGCTCGCTTTTTAATACCCCTACGTGCAGTATTTGTTTACCCACCACCACAAGTAGCATTCCAGGAACAGATATGATGGTACTTAGTCCTGTCCTGACAGACATCACAAGAGAACAAAAGCCCTGCACAACCCAAATTAATCTTATTAAAAGGTTCCTGACCTCATTCCCTGCTGGATGCTGTACTGGCCGAGAAATGACTGACCAGAGCCTGTTAGCATTAGCTGGATAATCTTTGCTTTGCAAATACCAGATACGGCGTCCACGTGTCTGTCCAAGGAGATGAGTCAGGAGATTCACTGCAGAAAGTGCACACCTCCATACAGACAGGACCCAAAGTGAACTAGAAGAGTAGAGTGAGAGTGCAGAGCTCCAAAAGGCCTCTCAATCTCTCAAGGTTATCAAAAGTGAATAGAATAGCTTGTTTGCAACATGACGTCAAAGCGCTGCGTCGCTGTGGCGGGAAATGCAAATGGAGGGCAGGAAGTAATTTTTTCCTGAAGAAGCAGTCCAACAAAATGCAAAATGTCCATGTTTTTTGCGTTGTTTATGGTTGTTCAAATGGTCCAACTGAGAAACAATGAAAAGTTTTTATCAAGTGCGTTAAATTGTAGTTCACAAAGGCAAAAAATGTAAGAAGTTGACAGAAAAACGGATTTTGAACCTTCATCTGCGGTCAGGAGGAGCGGAGTCAGATAATGCCCGTTTGTGCAGTGACCACTTCGTCAATGCTAAGTTACCTGTTGTGGCATTGTTTATGTAGCATTAGCTTATAGTTAGCTGTTTCCTTAGTTTGTAATGGTGAAGTTGCAGTTTCTTCTTTGTTTTCTTAGAGTTTGAGACAACAATGTGCGTTTTGCGGGGCGCAAACGTCTAATTAGAGATTTGTTGCTCTCTTTAGGCTGTCCTAGCGCTTTAAAGGACGTTGACTCGGTAGACTGGCCTCCTACACTTAATCTCGGTTACCAGAAAAGTAAGCCCATGTTAGAGACATCGCATCAACGAGAGGAGAGGATGAAAGTAAGGGAGGATCAACTAATGACATAAGCAACTCTAAAGTTAACGCCGAGAGGTACCGGGCGGCGGCGTTGAATGTTTGTTGCTAACTGCTAGCGCTATGTTAACCCATAAAACAGTAAAAGGAAAAACACTCACCCTGGCAAAAACCAAACGGTAGTCATTGTGGAGCACTTTGGTACCGAGGTCGTGGACCCAACCGCTGACAAAAAAGTTGTATGTCTCCACACTTTTGTATGCTTTCATCTGTTGTTTTGTGTAGAAAGAGGTCTGGAGAACAAGGTAGTTGCTAATATCTACTGCCTCAATAGCCGGCAAATCTTTAATTTCAGTCCAAAAATCTGCCTTTTTCATAAGATAAGGATCACGTCCAACATATCTACTTATTTTCTGTTTATATCTTCCTCTCGTAATAACGTCTAAGCTAGCACAGTATGGACTTTCCTCCATCTCCTCTGTACCGTCCTCCATCTCATCCATAGCTGCTGTTTACTTCCTGCCCTCCATCTGAATTTCGCGCGTGACCAGCATCACGTGATTGCAAACAAGCTATTCATGTATCCACCTCATAATCAAGCCAGTAGTTTTTCTAGATAAACAGCACAGAAAATAAGGTCTAATTTGTCAGCTGACTGGTAACCTGCAGATAATGCAGCATTATTTGCTGTCTGCAGTGTTATTGTTTGGCCCACATTTTCACATTCTTATGTCTGTCTTTTTGTCTCCATGCTTTATCATTTAATTTTGTTTTCCATCATGTGGAGGCTAGTCAAGATCGTCTGTTGCAGATAACTGAGATTAACTTTAGAAAGGTGAATTATTTACCAGTTTAGATGATTCTATTATTCTATTATTATATATCAAGTTTAGTTTATTTGAAGTCACTAGTATGTATATAAATCAAAATTGCAGTTACTGCAGCAACCCTAGTTTCAATTGAAAAAATGAAGCCACTTCACAGTATTATTTTAATGTTGTGGAGGGTTTTGATTTGCAATACCATCCCACAGTTTCTCAAAAATAATAAAACAGTGTGTCTACAGTTTGGGTCACTATTTTTAACTAAAAGAGGCAAAGGCTAAACCATTTAAGATGGTTTAACCTTTATTTAACCTTTATATGTTCCTCCTCTGCTGACTCCCTTCAGCAAAAAGGAAAAATACAAAGCTGTCCCCCTTTTCTGAACCCTTTCCCTCTGTAATAATTTCTGTACAGTCACTAAGCAGGTAAAACAGAACACAATAAATATGTGAGGGGATTCATCTTTGTCTTTGGTCCCATGAAATGAAACAGACTTGAATATCTAAACAAAATGTAAAATTGCAATTTGTGGAAGTCATAGGTCAGAATTATGGAGAGGAGTTGTGTCTCTTTGAAGCCTCCCTCATCCCACTTCCTGTCTCCCCTCTGTGCATCGTCAGGCTGGTACGACTGGTTACATGGCTCCTGAGATTCTGAAGCAGGAGGGCTACAGCACACCTGCGGACTGGTGGGCTCTGGGCTGCAGCATCTACGAGATGGTGGCTGGCCGTTTGCCTTTTAAAGACTTCAGAGAGAAGGTGCAGAACGAGGAGGTGACTCGTCGCACTCTGGAGGACGACTGCAAGTTCGAACACAAACGCTTTGATCCCCCGACCAAAGATATCATCTGCCGCTTTCTCAGGAAGAAGGTGCTGCACCGCCTCGGGGGCCGGTAAGTAAATGCTTTTCTCAAGTAGATGTTGTGGAACAAATCAGCCCTCAAGAAAACTTCCTTTGCTCCCAAAACATAGTGTTACAAACAAACATACTGAGACAGACCCAGAAGTACCAATCCAGACCAGTGGTTCCCAACCTGGAGGTCAGAACTCACTGAACAAAATGATTAAGAGAACAGTAAAGATGACAAAAGTGTAGTTTGCTTCACAAAAAAGTTGTTTTCTGATTTTTCTTTTCCTTGTGAAACACTAAACATGAATTGAAATGTATCGATCTGAAAATCGCAGGTGGAACTGCTCACAAGTCACTAACATGTACAATGTCTGACTAAAATGTCAGAGGCCCAGAAAAGTTTCAGAACTGCTGGTTTAGACAAGATTCAGAGGTGGAAGGACTGTTTTGACAACTTTTGAGGCTCATCAATAGCTTTTCAATGCCTCTAATAACATATCATCTACTTCTTGAACATTTCCAGTGCCCTGCACACCCAAACAGTTGTGTTGTTTTTCATTGTGGCTGACTGGGAGGCCCAAACAGAATCTGCAAATTTTTTTTTTCAGCTGTGATCCAGAGTGAAAATCAGCACAATTCTGTTTATTTGCTTGTAATGTAATAAGCAATTTTCATTTATGACAAAAAGCAAACAAAATTAGGAAACACACAGTACATTGAAACGTGCTAGAATGACCTCAAACTGGGATGCAAGAAATATGTAGTACATTTTAATTGACTCTTTAAGTTTGAGATTTTATTTAATCACCAACAGTTCAAAAGAAAATTTGTCACAAAAGTCAACCAGCACAAAATGCAGAACATGCGGCTGCTAAAATGCGAGGTTCATCTTCCACCAATTACCACTTCAACACATATACAAGTTAATATATTAAAAAGTAAGTGGTAAGGTGCTTGATATCATTCTGAGTTTCATTGATCTGCAGATATGTAAACTGCTGTAAACTCTACTTTACCAAATTAAAGGTATTTTCAAAAAAGTAGTTCAGCTCCATCCAAACTACTCACATCACAAGAAATGATCATTATCAGTTATCATGATCTGAGACTAGAATCTCAAACTGCTAGAACTGAACTGACTCTGACTAAAGTGAAGTAAAGTGTTTTGATTTTCAAACCTGTCTTCATTCTTGTAGCCAGAGGCTCGTCATCAAATCAGTTTTTGAAGCAACTTTTTAATTTCCTCTTATGAATACTTTTATTTCTCAGTTTAATTATCCCACCTGCCTCTTGCCATTCTAACTGAATTTTCAGTCTCCATGCAATCATTAAACATCTAATCGTGTCTTTCTAACATTAGTGGTGATGATCCACGAAACCACGTGTTCTTCAAGAACATCAATTTCCATCGTCTGGAGGCCGGCATGGTGGAGGCCCCCTGGGTGCCCAAACCCAACGTGGTGTACGCCAAGAACGTGGACAGGTTGAGGGACGCGTCTGATCAAGATGAGGACGTTCAGTTTGATTCCAAGGATGAGAAATTCTTCAGGGAGTTCAGCACAGGCGCAGTCTCCGTAAAGTGGCAGCAGGAGATGATCGACAGCGGAGTGTTTGACGAACTGAACAACCTCGAGCTGAACGGTCACGGTGGTGAGACCACGTGGACGTCCAGGATGTGCATCATCTTGTAAGCATTTCATTTACTTATCAGCAACAAAGCAAAACATGATTCCTTCTGAATACTTGAAAGTTCACTAAAGTCCTTCAATTCAATATCTTTTACATTTCCAAAGTGCCTCGTGTAATACAAATGAAGCACCTCAGGTACCTTTTTAAACAGCTACGTCACTTTTTCTTCAGTATGAATATATTTTCTTACAGTGCTGGAAGTATTTGAATCCTTTAGTTAAGTAAAAGTACTAATATAGTATAAAATTAAGTCCTGCATTAAAATTTTTACTAAAGTAAAAGTATGAAAGTATAATCAGGAAAATGTACCTAAAGTATTAGAAGTAAACTCTTAAAAAGCAGCCAACCATGACAAAAAATTGGCATAAACTGTTGTTGCCAATGAATGCTCAAATTATGAATGAACAATTGTAACAGTAACAGTCCTTTTACGAAATAAAATAAAAATAATACAATCAACCAATTAACCATGTAATATCACAGTAGATATCATCACAGTCTGGTACAAAAGACTTTTTAAAAATTGAGATATTCGGTATATTGTTACAGCCCTAACTTTAATAATGGTTTTGTTGTCCAAACAATAGTACAAAATTTTAAAAATCTAAAATAAAAAAAAAAAGATAATTTTTTGTGCAGAAAGTCTATACATTTGAGAAGCTGGAACCATGAAATGTTTTTGCATAAAAATTACTCAAATACTGTAGAAACACTGAGGTCCTGAGTCCAGTTCCACCATCCCAAGAACCATTTGACCACAAACTATTAAGTCTCAATAGATTATTTTTTAAATACATTTCATATATTATTTTAACTGCCCTGTGTTATTTCCTGTGCATTATAATTCTCAACATGTCTGTCCTGCAGAAAAACATGTATTTGACAAACTTTTCAGCATTGTGACAATGCATTTTCAGATAATCCACAGTTTTGTTTTGTTTTTTTTTGTTTTGTTTTTTTGTTTGTCTTTTTTTGTTTTTTTCTTTTCGTTTAACTGATTATTCAGACAAAGACAGAAGAATTCTTTCAAGCCATAAATAAACACAGACACCAGTTTTGCACATGCCAGCAATAATATTATGATGGGGAAATTATTTGTCTAATTATTGCACTAACACTAGCCAAGTTTAATGTTTTCTGTCCAAAAAATCTTGAGTCAGCCTATAAAATACCCATTAATGTAGAATGCAAACTCCCTCCAGGTTCCTCAAATACCCAAATTTCCAGAAAGAAATACAGAGGACATGACCTCAATATCCTCAGTGGTGGCTACAGTCCTGGTTGTGAAGTAAAAAGTACAATATTAAATATGCAAATAAAACACAAGTACCTCAGATATTTGATCACATAACGTTGCTGTTTCTGGTGCAGCAACCAAACATGGCGGGACATTTGTCTCAGTATTAAAATCAAACCTCAGTTTTTGTTTTCGTGCCCAGATGGAAACACACACACACACACACACACACACACACGCATTCTGACACAATGTGCTGCAACTGCTGCTTCATACTTTGCCCTCTATTCCTGGTGAGACAGCAGATCCCAGTGCATTCATAGTTTCCATTACATCACTCAGCCAGTTTGGCAGGCCTAAGTGTTTACATGTGTTTGTAAACAAGCCACATAATGCTTGTATGTCACTGAATAGCAGCAAGATTATTATCAGTATTTGCAGTAATCTGCCATATTTGTTAGACAGACTGAAGTCTCACGTAAATGCCATGAATGCCTTTTGCTCATGTCAGTCTCTGAGGCGACCTCGGTGCTGCAGACTGAAGCGAAGCCTCTCAGTAGCACACGTTCACCACTAAGTGCCGCCAGATATCCATAAAGTGCCGTCAACCTCCTGCAGCTCCATCATCCCCATTATCCTGGCTCTGCTGCTCAGGTATTTACAAGCACTGGATGACTCGTTCAGCTTTAACAAGGGGATGCAGGGAGACAAATTGTCGTGTATACACATAGTTTTTCCGCTAAAAAAAAAAAAAGATGTTAACATTGAATGTTTGGCAATACCAGCTCCCATTTATTACCCCCCAAATCACCCTGAGAAAGAAAGAGACGTTAACTATTTACAACATAGCAACAACAAACAACTATTTAGCTTTCACACATGGTTAGTTTTTGTTTCCATGCTTTTAGAAACATAAGAGATTTGTTTTTAACTTAAGGTACATGGAGGAAAAAATGAATAGATAAAAACAGACAAAAGTCCCTAGTTGGACCTGGAACTCTGTAATGAGCTATTTAGCATTTTAGAATATATATATATATATATATATATATATATATATATATATATATATATATATATATACCGTATGTAAAGATAATTTAAAAAAATATACAAAAACAAGCAAAAATAAGCTAAATATATATAAAGATAAGCAATATATATATAAAAATAAACTAAATATATAGGTAAATAAGCAACATATATTAAGATAAGTGTTTAAAAACAAGACATGTTTGCGCAGGATGCCCCAGGTGTCTTATTTCTGACTTAAATTATAATTTTTACAGCTTGTGTCTAGAAGGGAACCCCAGAGCCAGTGATCATTTTAACACAAACCGTATTCTTTCCTTAATCCTACCCAAGTGTTTTCTGTCCCTAACCCTGCCCAGGTTTGACCCACTTTAACACACTTACTTTGTACAGCATACACAATAATGAAACAACGCACACAAATCTCACAAGAGCTTTTCGCAAAATCAAAGGTTCCCTTCTAGACACGACAGTTTTTACCTGCGTCCTGCTTCACTCTGGTCCTCAAGTCTTAAATGAAGATGTACAGCTGTACTGTCATCAGGGGATTGGTGGTAAATACAGAGGTGGGTAAACTGCTGATACAGCATAATATTGCGATATTTTGCGTGGCGATATTGTACTGACACTGGAATGCCGACTGTCTGATCTTTTGTTCTGTGAACGTCTGACTAATGGTGCAAGTCAGGACTGGTCAACACTGATGTGATTCTGTGGACATAATCTACAGCTGATGATGTATTGAAATTTATGTGATCGCAATAGTCATCATATTGCAAAATTGCAATAACAACGTATTGTCACTTATGTATTGTGATAATATAATAATAATAATATAGATTCCTACCCCATGTAAACTCCTTCTTTCCCCTCATTGATGTAAATGATCTGAAAATAGATGAGAAAACTCTCAGCCTCATTTCTTAAAGGTGGATAAACTGAGTTCACTTGTGTTTACCCCCCACAATGCCCCCATGTGTCATGCAATATAAGTTTTGAGTTTTACTCATAACTCACATAAAGAGCTGCATTGTCAGCACATAACAGTGCCAATAATATTTTGGAATATTTTGATTTTATAGTGATGACTTAACATTTTCTAATATTTTATGTGACATGTTTGGCTTGTAATGATTTTTATATGTACTGTTTATTGCTGTCCTGCCTCATGCATGTGTTTTTCACAACAATGTTTGGTGCACTTCTTTTTTTTTTTCTTTAGCAAACTTGACAACATTTTTACGAGGAGTGACGGAAAAATAAAGCACTTTCTTATGCTACACTGCTGCGGTGATTTCTGTTAACAAATGACTCCTCGTAGCGATGACATTCAGAGTTAGAGGTCAACAGTTGTGCAGTTGTTTTGATTGTCCTCTTGTTGCTCATCTCAAGGCACAGATATCATCAGTCATCATGTATATTCAAGCAGCCGGGGTCAGCGTGAAGGAAAAAGAGGGTGCCTGTCTCTTTAAACCACCATGCTAACCACAGTACATTCATAAGTACAACACAACATCACCGCAATATTTGATTCAGGGTGAATCATCCGTCACTCGGCATATCACTCCAAAACCTCAGACACATTTAGGTAATGAGGGACACATAAACATGTGTTGCGCTAATTCCTGGCAGGGGGGTGACCTTACAGGGCCGAGAAGTGGTTCCATTCACGCTCGACTGTCATGAGATTAGAGGGTGGTTCAGATGGAAATCCAAGACGCAACCCGATCATCGTCGGCTGTGGAGGCAGAGTGGGGAGTCCACTGTGGACGACGTGACGACAAGACAAACTCGGCAGAAGGTCTCCAGGAACATGTTTTTACCAGGCGCCTACAAGCCGCTGCCAGGGTTTAGTTCCCTACGGCCCGACGCTGTAACTGCTGCCCTCCAATACACAGACACACATGCACACACACACACTGCACATATCATTGCACATTTGCACTCATGCATGCAGATGCACGCACGTGCATGCACATTTATGCATATTCACATGCTTGTGTTGACACTGATCATGCAGGAAAAGATGCACACAAAGCACACACATCTAAATAAACACTGTCACGTACACTCCCCTAATACGCACACTAACACACAGACACACACCCACAATCTTATTACCTCTGTAGAAGCAGGCATGGGGTTTTAGAGATCAAAGCAGGCCAGGGTGTAATTTGGTATCTGCGTTTGTTACATGCCCATGCTCTGGATTCACATCAAAGGCATGTGCCACACTTCAGCTCTGCCCTGGCATCCTCAGGATGGTATCACACCAGCGATATTGCTGCTTTTTCCCTTCTTTGGCTCTGTGTATGTGTGTCTGCATTTGCGCACACATGGATGTGTGTGTGTCTGTGTGTGTTTCCAGAGATGTAAATGGCACTGATTTGTCTCTATACATGCACAAGGGTGTGTCTGCGAGAGCGTGCGTGAGTATTTAGGATAGGTGAGAAAGTGGTTAAACGGCAGAGACAGAGAGGCCATTGTCTGCTGAGGGAAAGTGAGAGCCAGCCATGTGGGAGAGAGATTGTAGGATGAAGAAGAGGGTTGTTGCTCGCTGTCTCGCACTCACAGTGAGGGCGAGGACATTATTTTGGGGGTTTATCTGTTTTTCCATGTCATTTTATTTCACAAATATAAAAGAAATCAAGAATCAAGAACCAGATTACACTGTAAAAAATAACTCTAAAACTGTCTGGACTGCCTTAAAATTTTAAGGTGGCTGAATCTGAAAGGACAAGTTGACACTAAACACGTGTTGTATATTTTGTTGCATTATCCCAAATGTTTCCAACAATGTTGGAATGCAAAGAAATCCATATTTAATTCAAGGTAATGATGTGTTTCCTGCTCACTGTTGGTAGCAGGCTGCTTGTTGCTATAATTTCCAGGAAAAAGTCAGAGAGTGAGGAATGAAGTTGGCAAACATGGCTGAAGTTAACGTGAATAAAACTTTATTTTATTATTTATTATTATTTATTTATTATTTTGAAATTTTATCAGCTATGGTGGCTGTTTAACAGGGAAGATAACGACCCCCATGAACCCACGGCACTTCAGATGCATATTGTGCTTTTAATTCAGTTGTACTTGAGAAAACATGTTCAAAAAGCTTAAAATATTAATTTTATTTCACAGAATAAAATAAATCAAGAACCAGATTAAACTGTGAAAATAAACCATTTGTTTTACCTCAAAGTATGGAGTGCCTTAAAATTTAAGTTGATTGAATTTGAAAAGACAAGTTGAAGTAATTCCAAACAAATAAACATTTCTTGTCAAACTTGATATTAATTTAGTTGTACTTGAGGAAACATGTTCAGTGAGCTTAAATTATCAAGTTGAACCAACGACTCGTCAGTCACACTTCAGGCTGTAAACGTTGTTGAAACTTAACTTTGAGTGCAAACATTTACACTAATTGCTTGAATTACCTCACTATCACAACTTCATTTACTGGGGTTTAACTTCATTTACTTGTGCATTTACTTTTACTACTGTAAAATTAGTTGGACTAACCTTATTAAAATAAGTCAAGTTGAATCCAGCCTTACTAAGTAAGTTTGATCAACCCTAATAAATTATACTGACTCAATCCCAGTAACTTTGGTCGAATACAACCCCAGCAACAAGGTTGGATCAGCTCCAATAAATTAAGTTGACCCAACACAACTACATTAAGGCGGACCAACAGAATTACTTACCGCTGAAAGACATTTATCCATGTAGATACTTTCCAGGATTTTTAAAAGTTCATTCAAAGAGTTCTTTTTATATACAGTATATATAAGTGAACAGAACTCCCTCCGCACAGCCAGTTTCAAGGATCAAGTGCTGGTTGGCCACAGGAAATGGACTAAATAATCGGTATAAACCACCACACACTGAGCTGAGTTACTGTGACTTTAGTAAGAGCGATCAATGCATTTTGCCCATGTCTTCTTCAGGTTCGCTCAACAGAATCACATGAGCACTCACAGGTGGGCTAAATATTCATGGTTCACATGGTTCACATGACAAGACAAGTGCTCTCACTGAGTTTATTAAATTGTGAGTGTAAGGGGGTAGGGACTAAATTCAGTACTAATCTTCATCATGGTTCCCATGCAGCCATGACAAAGGACACACAGCAAGTTTTTATCACATATGTGTTTTCTAACAATGAAAAAGAAGGGTTTCAAGAGAATTTTAGCATTGAAGCGATGCATGCTGGGAAATCTGCTAAAATACTGAAAAGGTTTTATTTTAGAAACTTAATTTACTGAGTTGATTGAACACTTTCATTTCAAATCAAATGACTTCAAGTTAGAGGAACTCATGTTTATAAGGTCTGAAGTGTTCCGAAAATAATGAACTTGATTAAATAAAACTAATGTTAATGAGAATAGATGAGAGTTGATTCCACTAAATTCCTGTATGACTTTTTTTTTTTTTTTTTTTTACAGTGATAAGACCTAGAGCTTTATTGTACTCAGCTGCCAAAGTGATCCTACTACTGTACGGGAAAGGGTTTAGTTTTTGGTTAACGTTGAATTTTTCTGAGCTTCATTGCTTGAATTCTTAACATTTCCACAAATAAGTGAATTCCTGCAGGGCGGTCCAACAGAAACAGAGCGTGTGTGTGTATGTGTGCATGATGTTCTTCCCCACTGAGGCCCAATGGGCAGTTTCCATGGCGCCCAGACCTCAGACCCCTTCCACTGCCAGGGGCTGGACAACGTCATGGATAGAGCCTGATCACACACACAGACACCTAAACAGTCCCACACTCTCAGCCCTCGTCCTATCTCTGTACCATGTTTGGTCCCTTTGCTGTAAAAAAAAAAATCATCTGTCTATGTCATTTAATCTTATGTTCAGACTTCAAGATTTATTTTTCTTTCAACAAAAAAATGCTGTCAGTGGGGGCAAATAATGCCTCCAGTTCCCGGTATTACCACATGTTTTGGGAAACTGTCTAGAAAATAGTATCAATGTCCTGAACCACAAATGAATAGCATGAGAATAAAGAAAATGACAGAATTCCTGACACGTTGATTTGTATTTGACGCAGGGGAAACAGTCTCATCACATTAACAGATTGTTGTTACTTGATTAAAGAAAGAATTCAGAAAGAGATGAAATTACTTAAGCAGGTCATCCTGGAAAAATGACTAGTTGCTGAAAGATTACATTTTTGCTAAATGAATAATTCTCCTGCAAGACAGTATTAAGAACCCAGCACTGTGAGCAACTGCCCAGGGACCCCCAGACCCCCCAGGTGTCCCACAGGCCCCAGGTTTACTTCACATCAGCTCTAAAGTAACTTGATTGGTTGAATTTGCTGAGGAATTGGCACCATTTAAGTACAATATCCACTAAATGCTTCCAACATTTCTTAATCTTGTGCCTTTTAGAGAGAACCTGTGTCAAAATCTGGTTTTAACACCCGAATTAAGATGCAAATGCACATGATGCAAAAGAATAACAAATTGGCAGTCGGCATGTCACCAGTTTGGAGAAGCAGAGAGGAGTAAGATAAGCAACTGCTGTGGAGAGGATCAGCACATGGCAATCAGTATTAGTTTCAGGGTACTATTTCTACCACTTCACCTTGCTGTCAGACAGCTTTTTCAAACGGGAAACCACTGTTGTATGAGCCAAATATTGCTCTCTCCCAAACCAGACTCCACTGACAAAAACATGAATTTCACCCCACAGAACACGGGAGTTACTCGTCAGTCACTTAGTTTGTGTTATTACGAGACTTGGGTGGTTTAAGGGGTCAGTTCACATCCACAAAAAGTCACAAAATAACACGAACTAACTAACCAATCGAGGCAGCTGTAAACCAGCAACTCCGCCATTACCGATTTTGCTAATGGAGTCTGGTTGAGCGAGAGAGAGCAATATTTGACTTATATAACTTTGGTATTCTGTCAGAAGAGGCCGTCTGAAAATTTTCTAAATATAGCTTACGCCTAAATTAATATAGTTTTTTAAAATAATTTTTTAGATTGACCTTTTTTAAGTTGCTAAAATACATTTTGTTGCTGACCCTGCCCACAGCGGTACATTGCTTAAATTTCATGCTGGTACTCTTACTTCTCAAAAGAAAGAAAAACAACAAAAAAAACACACAGCATCCCTTTAACCATTTACATGCTACTTTTGACTTTTTAGGCGTCTTTGCTCACTTGCTAACTAGTTTTCATGCTCTCAATCACAGCAGGTGTTGCAGTTGATTAAATATGTGGAAATCTTTTTTTTAATCAAGCCATTTTTTTTTCCAATTAGTTGAGCCTCTTAGCAATCTTTCCACATACCCCCTCACAGCTGCAGTATACAGATTATGGACCTGAACCCACCTGGTTCCTGACCTCTGAATCATTGCAGTTCAATCTGATGGACTTTGACTACACCAGACTTTTCAAACTGCTATCCTGCTTCTTAACTTTCACAGTTTACCCATTTCCACCATCAGCACCCTCCCCGCCACATCTCTCCGGTCACCTGTCACTAGAAATAAAGTTCTCTCCCACAAGTAGAAAATCCCAAGGAAACAGCTTAAAGTTCAAAAAGTTACAGCATCCTGAAACCCGAGTTGGCCGGAGTGTAAAAGCTTTCTGATGTTCCTCAGCCCTCCACTGCAGGGTGATTGAAGATCAGCACATCAAACGAAGGCACAGGGATATAATGATACAGAATACTGTATCAGGGAAAACACTTTACAGCCCCTCATCCTGAACTGTGAAGGAAGGGGAAAAAACAGTTGTAATGCATGTGTTAATGTACTTTAATTGCAGTAGTCCACCGTGCTGCCTGCGGGGTCAGTGACCGAGCGGGTTTCGGCATCTGTGTTTGTCTCTCAGAGAGCAGGTATAAAGGCAATCGATTCCACAGTGTTGGATGACGGTGACACAAAAACAGAAATATAAGCTGTGAGCTGGTATTCGTTTCTAAGAGTGTATCCAGTTTGATTTAATTAGCTGGTACTTATTGCATTCTTTGTCAGCGGTGTAATATGACTGACAGTTGGCGCGGCAGGCAGTCTGGACCCAATCCAAGTCCATCTCTGCTGTGTGTGTGTGTGTGTTCCCAGACTGTGTAACCTGCTTCTTCTAGTCTGTCAAACCCTCAAAATCGCCCTGCGTGTGTTTGTGAGTGTGTCACTAAATTCACTCCCATCACACCATCCCTGGACATCTGGGGTGTGTTGAAGCACAGCTGCTAATGGATAGAACTCTGCAAAGCTTCTTCTGTAATAATTCAAAGTGCAGAATGTGTGTGAACGAGCTGTTTTTTTGTTGAAAGACAAAGGTCGGCTCTGTTTCTAACACTGAAAAGAGACCAAACTACGTGGTGTTTCCTCGCAGGTACTCCTCCTCATGCCGTGACTCATTTGGTCCTTGTACGCGAGAGCAGGAAGAGGAAGAAGAGGTGCATTCAGATTCTTTAGTTTGGACTCCTAAAAGGATGTACTTTGTCCCCTTTTTCATAAATTATGGACAGGATGTCAGTCTGCAACCGAGGTCTGGAGTGCGTCCACTTTGGTGACAGCAGCCTGGCATCTCTGCTGTTTTCACATAACGTCATGTTTATGGCTTCATGAATTGCCCCAGGTGAGAAAGAGGCAGCTGCCTGAAGAAGAGGAGTTTAGGTATGGTATCTCAGAGTAGTTAAAGAGATGGTAAGGGTGTTTTGAAGTGGGTTTGTATGAGGTACTTATCCACACTCAGTGTATCATCTACAGTAGGTGGTGGTCGGCAGTTTGACGAAGCAGCAGGAGTGTCTGTGAAGGAAGCTAAGCAATGTACTGCTGTGGACAGGGTCACCTGCAAAACTATTTTAGCCACCTAAAAAAAATAATTTCAGTTTAAGTGTACGCTATATTCAGAATATTTTCACTGCTTTACCTTGCTGTCAGACAGCCCTTTCTGATGAGGAACAAAGTTATTTCGCTCATTATATCGTTCACTCCAAAGCCACCAGACTGCTTTGACAAAAACATTCATTTTACCTTGCAGACCACAGGAGCTGTTCATTGACATAAACAAAACACAGACGACTCCTCCCCACTTCCTCAAATAAGTCATTAAAACCAGCTGATGAGAAAAATTAACACTTGACAAAGCATCAGTGTGATAAGAACAACCTAAAATGACAGAAACCATTAAAAGAAAAAAATCTTTGACATGTACTTTGATGTTTTAGTTTGGTCCATGTGTTGTTTATTAACACTGCGGGGGATTTATGACCTATACTGCAGCCAACCAGCAGGGGGAGATCGAGGTGCTTTGGCTTTTCTTCTCTCTACAGTCTACAGAGATGCTTGTGAGTTAGTCAGTTAATCAATCAATCAAAAAGCACCTCATACAACCTGACTTCAAATAATCTGAACTATCCCTTTAAGGTTAGAAGCATCTCAGATTGACCATCAGTTAGGTGCATCACTAAAAAAAACATAGTTGAACCACAAAGGAAACCTTTCTTGTTACATGCCGGTCTTTTTGCGGTCCGTCACATTTTGTTATATTACCTCTGACCGGTGAACGATTGCCAAGAGGCACATGGGAGGAAAGCCTCAAAGTATCAATTTCTACTGTTGGTTTGCAGAGACAAAGGATGGCAAGAATGTTTGTTCCCTTTGGGTACCAAACAAGAATAATAGGTGATAGGTTGCGTTTTTGTTTTGGCAGCTAAGACAGAGAACACTGCAACAGTCATAATAGGACACTTTGTTTATGCTACTGTAATTTTTTGAGATGTTATCTTTTTGAATGTGTGGAACTTTATAGGTTTGTTTCAGGACACTTGAATAAATCAATAAATGAGTTACTTTCAAACTCTGCAGAAGGCACACTGTCGCCCAAAACATCAGATATGGAGGTCTTTCTAACAATTATTATAAAATGCTAATGTCTTCTTTTCAAGTTATTATATTTGTTTTTAACCTGAGATTTGTCAAGGCGTCTCTAGCAGTTTCAGAAGAAGCCTCAAGCCTCAAGTCTCCAAGTTTTGAATGCTGAAGCAACGACAAAGGAGAGCACGTCTGTTGCCTGTTGAGGTCAGTTGCAGACTCTTCGCTGCAGCATCAGATTCATGACTCCTGACCGCTCTGGGCATCAGCTGAATGAAGGCAGAGAGAGATGGATCTCGGCAAACGGAGCAGACAGGAGGGTCTGGGGCAGATGGCAGGTGATTTAGCCACCACTGGGTGTCACAGTCAAGGATCGAAATACTGCACAGATTTTGAGGCTAAGATTCCAATTTATTCTACCAGTGAGTGCTGTAACTAATCTTTGTTGGTGTAACCCAGTCTGTGTGTTTGTGGGGAAAAAAAACATTGATAATGTTAGTCCCAAGATGGAAAATATGGCTTGAAAGTCTCTCTCTGTGGACGTTGTGTCCTCAGAGTGAACTACTTTAGTCTCTTTCTGGTTACAGGCCATCTCTTGACAGATCCAACTGAGCTCAAGTTGTCGGTCCAGTAATGACGGCCATAACTTCTGTTAAGAATACTTTCAGTGGTAACACGCCTCAAATCTAAAAACATCCACAGTGTAACCTTATCACTCTTATTTTTATCTTTAGTGAATGACGTCTTACACTCACATGTATGATGGATTAATGGGTTTTATCTTGTGATCATCATGAGGATGTGGTCTCCCACACACAAATGCTAATACGCCAGCACAAATACACACACACACACACACACACTGCCCCCAGATGTTTCTTGACATGGTCTGCTGTGACTCCAGTACATTTGTTTATCCCTGCATGCGTAGTTAACTCTCCATGCTCTGCACAACAGAGCTCTGCACTTTTCCACTGGAACACCCACTCCTGATTTTCCTTGTACACTCTGAATTAAAAATGAGAACTGTTTCACTGGTGGACATAGACTTAGACTGAAATCACAAATACCAAAGCTTTGCCAAAAAGATGCCACTGTGCTTGTCACACATCTGCTCTCTGGTATGAAACACCACCAGCAAACCAGCACATAGTTCCATGACTGCTTTATCAGACATGCCATGGCAGGTGTCCCAAAAGTGCCATCCAGATGAGCATTCAGTAACACTGTTGTGAATGGGGGGTATTTACTATACTTCTAATACAGCTTTGTGAATGTTTAATCAAAGAGAGAAAAAAACTTTCTTCATGACTATGCATATGACTTGAGTTTCTCTTACATCACTCTAACTTCTTTAAAGACCTGCACACTCTCACAGGTGTTTTCACTAATTAAACCTCCAGATGTGTTGAAGCTGGATGCCGCTATGTCGGAGTTTACCTGATATCACAAAATTCTACATTTCAGTAAGAGTACTAACAAGTTTCCCCTGCCCTGATAGGTGCAGCAAAGCTTACAGGAGAGAGTTTCTGTCCAGCCATCAGAGTAAACCAAATTACTGAAATAACAAAAGATGCCAATCTAGAAAATTGGACGAATCAAACCAAAACTCAAACAAACTGAGTTGCTTTCTGTCCCTTATCTCTTTACTGTCAGAGATACAAAGCAGAGACAGATCCTGACCAAACACAGACTCACAGATCAGAGTCTGTCCACAGAGAGAGAGGACGATACAAGAAGTCCTGTAGAGGAAAGAGTCTGTGCTCACTGTGGACAGGTGACGTAGAGACTTAGATGCACCTCCTCTTAAAATGTGACAAATACAATAAAATCAGAGCAGAATACTATCAGAAAATTTAATTTATTAATCTAATAACTAGGGCAGGAACATGCAGCACATTTAGCACATTACAATATGCGACTGCATGTATATGGACTCTTTCTACACTAAAGAAATAAAACAAGAGACACATGAATAATAACACAATCATCACTGAATGTAACAAATATATCTTGATCATATAGAAAACACATACAAATACAGATACAAATCACATTTTTTATGAATTTATTGTGTTTTTCTTTTCTTTAATATCATTATTGAATTGAATTAATATGCACTATAACACATTAATGCCAATAAAACATATTGAATTGAATGGAACTGAGTGAAGGAGCTGACAATCAAGTTTAATCAAGCAGCACAATTGAAAACACCTGTATGGGTGGACTGTTACACCTTTGGCTGTATTTTCATAGCTCTAACCATTGGTTCTATTGGTTATGATAAATTTTACTGAAAGTGACTGTGAGAAAAAAAGACAAAATTACAACTCAAACTGTCTGTTTACATACTGAAAACCTGGTTCAGCTCTAACTTACTATTCTCGCTGTAATTGAGCCCACTTGTGGTTTTCCAGCGTAAGGGTACAGTCACACATGCATGAAAGCAGGGGAGTGACCATCGCCTGCCATGTTGAAATGAAATAGCAGAGTAAACACAGGTGTTACCAATGATACTAATTAAGGTCCCATTCCATTCAGTGTAGCATAACCTTTCTACTGTGCCAACATGCACAATAGCAGCATCCTGACTTTGTTTGACCTGAATGGAACTGCACCTTAATTAGTATCACTGGTAACACCTGTGTTTACTCCATCTCACGTCACAATGGCTGCTGTGAAAAAGGTCCATTAGTTGAGGCTGCGACTTCGCTGGTCAAAATGTTAGCCAATCTACCGTCAGCCTGCATGTTTCTCTGCTTTGTTTGTTTGTTGCCCCGACGGACCTGCTCATGGACCTGTTTTTACAGATGTTGCAGCGTTACGAGACCTTAGCAGTTAGTTTGGCGAGGACAAATTTATCAAAACAGAAAATAAAACCTTTTCCACAGCAGCCATTTTGACATGAAAACTCGTCACCATTCACTTACATTGTTTGGGAGATTCTGCAGCACTTTTCCTGTGAAACTCCAGCAGCGTTTTGTGGACTAAAAAACAAAACCCAACCTTCAATCAGCATGAGGGTGAGTAGATAATGACTGAATTTTCATTTTTAGGTGAACTATCCCCTTAAATTAACGACAGGGTATGATAGGCAAAGACTTCTTTTGCATCTCTTCAGATATTTCTTTGCTAGTAAAATCATCATCAATAACTACTCTCCCCTGGCGTTTCTTTCTTAATCTCTCCTGCTTGAAATTCTGCAGCCACTTCCTCGCTCCTAAAGGTGAGAGTTCTGCAAACAGCTGCTGCGGGTCACATGCTTTGTCACATTGTTAACACATAATAAGCCCACGCACTCTTGTAAACATCAAAGACCTCAAGTCTCTTTCTCTCGATGGCGATGCAGCGTCCCCTCTGTTGTTGCTTTGAACACGTACACCATTATTACTGCTGCTGGTGTGGGGAGAAAGAGAATTTCTGGGAAGATGTGTGTACCTTGCACACAGAATACACACATGCACAATACTCACAGAAAAACACACACACACACACACACATATATACATACAGCCAAGGCCCTGGCATGTCTGAAAAGAACCCTTTGATGGTGCGGCCCTCACTCCTCATTTGCCGTTTGAGTTGGCATTGGCAGAGTTCTCCTGAGGTCCCCTGGCCCCTGCGCACACACACTCACACACACACACACACACACACAGCCCTGAAAGCCTCATGGAGCCTGCAGGGAGTCAAACTGCTCTCACCTGTTGTCTCTGGCAGCCTAAGAGGGGACGATTAGCGCCCAGCACTGACAATATGCTCTTTGTTCCCCTCTTTCTCTCGCTCTACCTCACTGCCATCTCACACTCGCAGTCTGTCGCTTCTGCCACTGCTCATTTCTCCCTCTGCCCGGCCGTCTGTCTGTCTTCCTCTGTTTCTACCTCTCAGTGTCCGCCTGTCTGTCACTCTGTGTCCATCTTGCTCGCTTACTATTTCTGTCCCCCTCCCTCTTTCTCTTGTCTCTATCCGCCTCCAATGCCCTTGTGGCCATGAGAGCAGCGTGTGGAAAACAGTTGAGCGCTTTATCACAGATCATCGAGGTAATCCCTTGCAAATACGCTCCGTGATGGCGCTGCACACATGTGCTGCAGAGGTCTCATCGCCGGAACAATCACAGCGACCGAGGGCAGATTTATCTAATTTTGCTTTGCACTGATATCAAGACTGCTGAGAGGTCAAATGTTTTAAACATTAGCGTCGATGAGCAGTATAAAATGTGGGGTCCGCGGCACATGTTCCACTCTGAATGCATTAGCATGTATTAGTGAGGCCCGGTCATCCCTGACTGGCATCTGTGGGTGAGAGGGTGTAACAGAGAGCGTCCCTCACGCCAAGAAGAGCACAGAGGCCACAAACAGCCCGGGTGTGACATTTCCACATGCTGGGTCACAGACGTACAGCTGTATAAAGTGGCCTTTATGACCAGAGGGGAAGACCTCTGTGAGATCTGGTAAGTCGAGATGGCGTTCCTGCGTACATTGAAAACATAGTGGACAGTATTTGGGGGGGGGGGTGAGGTGCAGAGAGGAAAGGCGTGTCTGTCAGCTGAGTATCAGCTACACTTAAAAATGAAAATAGCATTCTTAAGACTCTCCTTGTGTTCACTTTCATGCACTTGGTGTTGAAGGAGAGAAAATCCACCCTGACGTGCAGTTCACAAGACAAAATATTAGGAACAAACACTGCATTTTTTAAATCCATTCTGCTTGGTATAATAATGATTAGCGACTTGTAAAACATGGGTACAAATTGCTTCACTACAGCAGAATAAAAACCAATAGAGTCCGATAAAAAACATAAAATAAAAGCATTATAAAAGAACATGCAAGTAAGAATAAAGTATATGGTACGATTAATGAAACAATAAAATAGCTTAAGACATACACAGCAAGTAATTAAGTAAAAGTACATTTAAAAAGGACTTGCTTGATTTTGGGGCCATGACAGCCAACGTCCGGTTGCCCTTGGTTTTTAATCTGGATCTTAAAATCTCTAAAAGAGGGTTAAGCAGTCGTTGATAAACTCAGGGACCAGTCTCATCTGTGCCTTAAAAGTGATAATTATAATGTTAAAATCAATTCCAAAACACACAGGCAGCCGGGGTTATGTGTAGTCTTTTTTTTTTTTAAATTTGAATTAACTGAAGTCTGGACAGGTTGTGTTGACTTAAGCAGGAACAGAGTGAGCTGCAGTAAACTAAGCAGGATGTAATTTCTGGGGGACAGAAAGGAGCAAATCCTGGAGATTCTGCTTAAGTCTGTGAAGCAAGACTGGACAACTATTTTAACATGCTGATTGAAATTTAGATTTCTGTTGAAAATGATGGCAAGATTTCTGCGGTTAGGAGTAACACTGGTGGAAAAAGTTGTGATGCGATGTGATTGTGTGTAGAGTCTGGACCTGTGATAATGACTTCAGATTAAATATAATGTCAAAT
>JAJHUR010140248.1:8880-40254 GCA_027495735.1 Lutjanus campechanus | reverse complement strand
CTCTCTCTCTGCCCTGTTTCCTGTCTCCTCTTCAGCTGTCACTGTCAATAAAGGCACAAATGGCCAAAAAGATAACTTAAATAAATAAATAAATAGTTCTTATTTTTATCTTTTATGATGATTGTTTTATCCATGTGAAGATTCAGTCTGTTTGTTTTACGTGTGTGTGAAGGATTTGATGCTTGTAATTTCTTTGTTGTAAAGCACTTTGGGCTGCATTTCCTGAATGAAAGCTGCTACACAAATAATGTTCATTATTATTATTATTGTTTATTGTTCTGTAAAAAATGCTCATCCCAATTTGAAGATTCCAAAACCCAAAAACGACATTCACGCTGAAGACAAAAGTGACTCAGATGGCAAGGCAAGGCAGGCAAGGCATCTTTATTTATATTTCATACCAATAGGCAACTCGATGTGCTTTACATAAAGGCGTGTTTTTTTCTTCTTTTTTTTTCCTGACAGTGTGAACAGAAATCAGTCTGATCCTCTCTTAAGTTTTTGTTATTTTTCTTTTCCACATGTTGGTCAGTTCAGGTCTGTGACCAGTTCACACTGGAATCTGATTTTGAAAATAGTGTGAACAAAAAAAATGTAGATGTGACCATAAAAGCAGAGCTGAGTGAGTCTGCAGAATGAACCCTTTATTTACTGTAATAAATGACAAAGAAGCAGCAGATGCAGTAAATCACTGAAACCAACAAACATTTGACATTTTTGCTTCAAAAATTAAACAGTTTAAATTGTTGTCAATATATTTTTTCAATCCACTAATTTATTTATTGATTAATCAGCTAATCATTGCAGCTCAAACACATAATTTTGTTTTAGATACTTATGATGAATCTGTATTAACGTGTATTTAGATCAAAATAGAAGCCTGATATATATTAGAGCTGCAACAATTAATCAAATAATCAATTATTTAATTAATTGATAATCTATTAATGGATTTCATGTTTTTTTTAAAGAATTAAAGTCTAAATTCTCTGATTTCAGCTTCTTAAATGTGAATATTTTCTGGTTTCTCTACTCCTCTCTGACAGTAAACTGAATTTTATGGAACAAATAATAATGGATTGAGAAAATAATCAATGATGAAAATAATAAAGTATATATTGTGTGAGTGGTTCCCAGACTTTTCACTTTCAACCCAGCAAAACAAGAAATTGTTCTACTTGGAACCCTTTGACCACCCTGCATTTTTCAACAGGTTGTGACCCGTCCAACCAAAGACTGATCCCACCTTCTCAGATTGTTTTATTTGAATAATAAATAATAAAATAATAAAGGCTTTCGAAGGTAAATTTGCCCATTTGTGCACAAAAGAAACAGTCAAAATTAGAAGGAAAATATTTGTTAAAAACAATTTTATGTATCAGAAATGTTTTTCTCTTTTTCCATCCTGTTAACCAGATTTATCTGGTGAGGATGAAGGATTAACTCTTCGTGTCGTGTTACTTTTCTGTTCATTATTTTATCTATAAAAAAGTCTTAAGTGAGGAACCAACCGTCATTCCAAAGTTATTCAGTTTTCCATTACATGATATTGAACCAGACTCTTATTTGTTGTTTGTACTTGGTTAATGATCAGAAGTATTTGCGGTTAATTTTCTGTTTATAGACCAAAGCATCAGTGGAGGCAGCAGCAACAGGAGGCTCTGACATGAAAAAGATGGACATCATTACAACAGAATGTTTCATTTTCTCTTTCAGGTGCGTCAGATCATGAAAAAATGGGCAGACCTCAAATGTGACGGAAAGCGACGCATCATCGCCCTCCGGGGCCCCAATGGCAGCAACTTGAGGAAGAAGAACTTGGGCCCCGTGGAGAAGATGGTCCATAAGATCCTGATGATGCTGTCTCTTATACACATCTAGATGTGTATAAGAGACAGGTAATAATTATTACATTTGGCTCTTTGCTATGTCATGGTTTCTGCGGGGTCATAAAAAGTCTTAAATTTCACTGACTGAAACCTGCAGAAAACATCAGGTTCTAATGTTAAAAACGTTCCAGAGAGTTTCCAGAGTTTCCTTGTTTTTCTTCCTGATGACTGAGAACCTTTACAGACTGAGTTCAGATGTAGAAAACATTCAGGAGAAACTCTGATGTTTGTACATATGTTTGCTTGCAGTGGTTGTAATTTTCGTGCTGTGCACCGCTGCCACGTGAATACAGAAGAAACTCTTCTGTGAAGAATCAGAGCTCAGATTGAAGCTTCTTTTGGTTGGTTGTCATTTGGATGTCAGGTCCAGCCAGCTGTGGTTTCAGCCAATCAGATGCAGCTATCAATAGATGTTTACAGTTTGGATTTCTGTGTAGATGTACTGTGTGCATTAAACCAGCAGAGGGAGAACACGGGGCAGATGATCTCCGTGGAGAAACAGAACCACGATGACCCAGACTGTCGTCTCTTCTTCTTTCCTCCCTACAGGGAAGTTTAACCAGGGCGTGTCGGCTGAAACCAAGAAACAGACCTGGACTGAAATCACCAATCAGATCAACGGACTGGGAGAGAATCACAGAGAGGTTTGTTATCGTCACGTTTTAAGGTTCACAATCAGCACGACTGCAACTAAAGATCATTTTCACTTTCTGTTATTTTCATGATTAATGAATAAATTGTTGGGGTGGACATTTAGCTCAGTGGGTAGAGCGTCCGACCCGTGTATGGAGGCTGTAGTCCTCTGCAGCGGCCGCTGGTTCGACTCCCGCCTTCGGCCCTTTGCTGCGTGTCATCCCCTCTCTCTCTGCCCTGTTTCCTGTCTCCTCTTCAGCTGTCACTGTCAATAAAGGCACAAATGGCCAAAAAGATAACTTAAATAAATAAATAAATAGTTCTTATTTTTATCTTTTATGATGATTGTTTTATCCATGTGAAGATTCAGTCTGTTTGTTTTACGTGTGTGTGAAGGATTTGATGCTTGTAATTTCTTTGTTGTAAAGCACTTTGGGCTGCATTTCCTGAATGAAAGCTGCTACACAAATAATGTTCATTATTATTATTATTGTTTATTGTTCTGTAAAAAATGCTCATCCCAATTTGAAGATTCCAAAACCCAAAAACGACATTCACGCTGAAGACAAAAGTGACTCAGATGGCAAGGCAAGGCAGGCAAGGCAGGCAAGGCATCTTTATTTATATTTCATACCAATAGGCAACTCGATGTGCTTTACATAAAGGCGTGTTTTTTTCTTCTTTTTTTTTCCTGACAGTGTGAACAGAAATCAGTCTGATCCTCTCTTAAGTTTTTGTTATTTTTCTTTTCCACATGTTGGTCAGTTCAGGTCTGTGACCAGTTCACACTGGAATCTGATTTTGAAAATAGTGTGAACAAAAAAAATGTAGATGTGACCATAAAAGCAGAGCTGAGTGAGTCTGCAGAATGAACCCTTTATTTACTGTAATAAATGACAAAGAAGCAGCAGATGCAGTAAATCACTGAAACCAACAAACATTTGACATTTTTGCTTCAAAAATTAAACAGTTTAAATTGTTGTCAATATATTTTTTCAATCCACTAATTTATTTATTGATTAATCAGCTAATCATTGCAGCTCAAACACATAATTTTGTTTTAGATACTTATGATGAATCTGTATTAACGTGTATTTAGATCAAAATAGAAGCCTGATATATATTAGAGCTGCAACAATTAATCAAATAATCAATTATTTAATTAATTGATAATCTATTAATGGATTTCATGTTTTTTTTAAAGAATTAAAGTCTAAATTCTCTGATTTCAGCTTCTTAAATGTGAATATTTTCTGGTTTCTCTACTCCTCTCTGACAGTAAACTGAATTTTATGGAACAAATAATAATGGATTGAGAAAATAATCAATGATGAAAATAATAAAGTATATATTGTGTGAGTGGTTCCCAGACTTTTCACTTTCAACCCAGCAAAACAAGAAATTGTTCTACTTGGAACCCTTTGACCACCCTGCATTTTTCAACAGGTTGTGACCCGTCCAACCAAAGACTGATCCCACCTTCTCAGATTGTTTTATTTGAATAATAAATAATAAAATAATAAAGGCTTTCGAAGGTAAATTTGCCCATTTGTGCACAAAAGAAACAGTCAAAATTAGAAGGAAAATATTTGTTAAAAACAATTTTATGTATCAGAAATGTTTTTCTCTTTTTCCATCCTGTTAACCAGATTTATCTGGTGAGGATGAAGGATTAACTCTTCGTGTCGTGTTACTTTTCTGTTCATTATTTTATCTATAAAAAAGTCTTAAGTGAGGAACCAACCGTCATTCCAAAGTTATTCAGTTTTCCATTACATGATATTGAACCAGACTCTTATTTGTTGTTTGTACTTGGTTAATGATCAGAAGTATTTGCGGTTAATTTTCTGTTTATAGACCAAAGCATCAGTGGAGGCAGCAGCAACAGGAGGCTCTGACATGAAAAAGATGGACATCATTACAACAGAATGTTTCATTTTCTCTTTCAGGTGCGTCAGATCATGAAAAAATGGGCAGACCTCAAATGTGACGGAAAGCGACGCATCATCGCCCTCCGGGGCCCCAATGGCAGCAACTTGAGGAAGAAGAACTTGGGCCCCGTGGAGAAGATGGTCCATAAGATCCTGATGATGAGTCCCAGAGGAGGTGAGGAGAGTCTGTGGAATCTGGTTCAGCCAGTTCAAAGTGAATTTCTGGTGGGGCATTTTTTGTAAATGCATATTAACATGAAGCACAAGACAGATTTTGCTCCTAAAATATTTTCACCAAATGATTTTGTTTTTGTAATTAGTATTTTATTGAATTTTCAAATAACCATTGTCACATTTTGGTCAGCAGTTTAAACATCTCCAATATGTATTAAATAATAAACTAAGACACTAATACCAACTTAAATTTATATAAGCAACCTAAAAGCAAAACAAATGTATAAATAAATACATTAAAAAAGAAATAAATGAAATAAAAAAATATACATAAAAAATAAAGATCAAATATCAAATAAATAAAATCAGTCATACATTTGTATGCACCATAATCTAATTCACAATCAACAGAGTAATGCACAGAGCCATTAAGAATGTCAATATCTACACGGTGTAGTCGCTACTTCAAGGTCTGTCCACGTTCACAACATACTCCACGTAGTCTCTCCACTTCGCCGTATGTTTCTCAGTACTGTCCTTACAGCTGAAAGGTATTTGTTCAAATGCTGCCACTATTGCCAATTCTGTGAGCCATTCCTGAAAGGAGGGCTCACCTGGGTTCCTCCAGTGTCTCATTAGAATTTGCTTTCCCACCATTATACTGGTCTGAATAAAGGCCTTGGCAACATGGTGAGATGTCATTTGTGGGTCGCTAAGAACATATAGTCTTGGACAGAAGTCAAAGTTGGTTTGAGTAATGTTTTTTATGCGATCACGAACCTTTCGCCAATAGCTCTGAATCCTGGGACATTCCCAGAGTAGATGGATAAGAGTTCCTTCAGAGCTGCAGCACCTCCAACAGTCAGCACTGTCCCTTAATTTGAGTCTGAACAGCCTAGAAGGGGTCCAATAAAAGCGATTAATAATTTGACAGAGGAGATCTGACTGTTGAGGTGGGATTCTTTTCCCTATAACTTGGACAAGCAGGTGTCGTAGTCGCAAATACTTCCACATACTGCTTCTGGGTAGGTTGTAGTCATTAGCCAACCTCTCAAATAACTTCAGATCACCTACATCATATACGTCTGCCAATGTTATAATGCCCTTTTCTACCCAGTCCATCAAAAATAAAATGATTTTTTTAGTTGCAGATGGACTCTGCCTGTACACTGTCTTTCTTACAATATAACATTAATTTGCTGTGTTTCTGTACCAGACCTTCATCAGACAAACTGTTTGTGTCAATGAGAAGCCATCTTAAATAGTAATAATAAAATAATAATAATAGCTTTATTTATATAGCACAATTCATGCATAAAATGCAACACAAAGTGTTGTACATAAAAGAGAAAAAAACACAAGACAAATTTGAGACATTTAAAACAATAAAAGCAAAAGATAAATGAATATAATAAAATGAAAGTTAAAACTGTAAGGTAGGACAAGATCAAACCAGATCTGGTTCAGGAGAAAGTAGTGGTAAAAAGATGTGCTTAAGATTTCATTTGAAAGTTTCAACGGATTTAGAGCCCCTAAGACTCTCTGGCACTGTGTCATAGTTTGGGGGCATAATGAGCAAAGGCAGCCTCTCCGTGCCTTTTAGTTCTGACCTCTGGGACAATCAGGAGGATTGAGTCAGAGGACCTCAGAGGACCTGGCTGGCACATATATCTTGACCATGTCAGACAGATAAGATGGGGCAAGGCCATGTAATGATTTAAAAAACAATAAAAGAATTTTAAAATTAATTCTGTGGCAGACAAGTAACCAATGTAATGTTTTTAGGACTGGAGTAATGGGAGAAGTTGTCAGTCTGCAACCAATCACATTCCCCGTGTGCAAAAGAAGGTACAAAAATATCAACGGGTTATTAAACACGACAATATCACAGAGTTAGAGTTAGAAAAATGAAACGCACTGTATGATAAAAATCATGTGTCCCCAACATGTTTGAATGGGTAAATACATAAAGGTTAAAACACATTCACAGAAAATATGCAAATTACAAACGAGTTTATAGATGTTACATTCATAAATATTACAGGTTCCATTTGAAAATGAGCCAACAGGGAAACATTTACATTATCAATTAAAACAGCATCATTGAATATATACAACCCCACATCATAGATACACTATATTGCCAAAAGTATCAGGACATCTACCTTTATACGCACATGAACTTCAGTGACATCCCATTCTTAACCTGTAGGGTTTAATATAGAGTTGACCCACCCTTTGCAGCTATGACAGCTTCAACTCCTCTGGGAAGACTTTCCACGAAGTTAGGGAGTGTTTATGGGAATTTTTGAACGTTCTTCCAGAGGCACATTTGTGAGGTTAGGCACTGATGTAGGATGAGAAGACCTGGCTCACAGTCTCTGCTCTAATTCATCCCAAAGGTGTTCTATCGGGTTGAGGTCAGGACTCTGTGCAGGCCAGTCAAGTTCCTCCACACCAAACTCTCTCATCCATGTCTTTATGGACCTTTCTTTGTGCACTGGTGAGCAGTCATGTTGGAACAGGAAGGGTCCGTCCCCAAACTGTTCTCACAAAGTTGGGACCATGAAATTGTCCAAAATGTCTTGGTATGCTGAAGCATTAAGAGTTCCTTTCACTGGAACTAAGGGGCCAAGCCCAACCCCTGAAAAACACCCCCACACCATAATCCCCCCTCCACCAAATTTTAGACTTGGCACAATGCAGTCAGGCAAGTACTGTTCTCCTGAGAACCACCAAACCCAGACTCGTCCATCAGATTGCCAGACAGAGAAGCGTGATTCATCACTCCAGAGAACACGTCTCCACTGCTCCAGAGTCCAGTGGCCGCGTGCTTTACACCACTGCAGCCGACGCTTTGCATTGCACTTGGTGATGTAAGGTTTGGATGCAGCTGCTCGGCCATGAAAACCCAATCCATGAAGCTCTCTACGCACTGTTTTTGAGCTAATCTGAAGGCCACATGAAGTTTGGAGGTCTGTAGCTATTGACTCTGCAGAAAGTTGGTGACTTCTTTGCACTGTGCACCTCAGCATGCGCTGACCCCACTCTGTTATTTTACTGTACAGGGCCTACCACTTCATGGCTGAGTTGCTGTTGTTCCCAATCGCTTCCACTTTGTTATAATACCACCAACAGGTGACCATGGAATATTTAGTTGAAATTTCACAAATGGACTTATTGCAGAGGTGGCAACCTATCATGGCACCACACTTGAATTCTGTGAGGTCCTGAGTGCGACCCATTCTTTCACAAATGTTTGTAGAAGCAGTCTGCTTGCAGAGGTGCTTGATTCTATACACCTGTGGCCATGGAAGTGATTGGAACACCTGAATTAAATGATTTGGAGGGGTTGTCCTGATACATGTTGAATATGTTAAATAACAATAATCAGAGTTACTGTTGTCATGTTCAAACTGCACACATTTAATCAATTAGGTCCCCATAAATAAAGGAGAGCAGTGAAATATTCTCATATTCATCAAATTCCAACATTTGTGGATGAACTTGGTATTGAGAAAAATGGCATCTAAAGAAGTCAATATCCATCATAAATGTTACATATAAAAGCCTCTACAGTATTTAACAGTGCCTCAAAAATCACTCAGCAGACATGCATAATTATTAGGGCTGTCAAACGATTAAAAAAATTAACTTGATTAATCCCAATACTACTCCGTGATCAGTTGCAGTTAAAATACTACATATTATATATACTAATATTACTTGTATTTTCTTCTATTCTTTCTTATGTGAAGGATGTAATACAGTTAATCTATTACAATTAAAGGATGTAATTTTCCAGATTGGTGAAAAATAATAACACATCATAGTTGTTTATTTTTTCACATCAGCACTACATTTTGATTAGTGTATTAAATAAATGCCTGTGTATCCATCTGCACACCTCAACTTTCATAAACAAGTCACATCCATACAGTCTATGGTCACTTGGTTGTGAGCCGGTGGGATGAAACTGCATTCAAGACGGAAATACGAGACAAACCCCGTCCCGCACTGATCCAAAACGGGACGCGCTATTTAATCCTCAAATACGAGACGATTCCGTATTTCAGCAGATGGGAGAGAACTCCAGTGGAGACATAGACAGACTCTACCTAAGTCACATGACACCATTAATCCTATGTTCATTTTTTTAAACGTGTTATTGTTTCCAGATTAATCTCATGCGTTAACGTGTTAACTTTGAGAGCCCTAATAATTATATAAAAAGACAAAATCAGCAGGTCACATTATTGATTGAACCTCATGATGTTTGTACATATTCATACATATCCAGAACCGCCGGGAGCTGGAGAACAAAGCTCTCAAATTATTCTTTAGCCAAAAAAGAACATACAATATACATTTTTCATAAAATATTCAGTATATAAGGTTACAGAAAGATGTTTAGGAGTAACTCATCAATCATAAAAATAACGTCAGAATGTTTAGAACAGCTTCTGTTTATCTCCATCATACAGAAAATACCAAAAATCAAATACAGCAGCACATATGTGGTGTAATGCACCTAAGCTGTGTTGCTAAAATTCATGCAAAACACGAGAGGAGCAGAATTGTAGTTATTTTGTGTCTCATCATTATGCTCATTCATCACTGCTGTTCAAAGGTTTGAACAGCACTCGTTGCTTTTAAGTGAATCAGGTTGTTGCTGATAAAATCCATCAAAATATGCCTGGACCAGATCTTAAACCAATCCTGTGGATCAGGGCTGCAAAATGAATCAAAATTTTTATCAAAATTGTAATCTGGCTTTCTGCAGTTTTCAGATTGCAAGAGGTGCAAATTTTATTTAAGTCCAAATATGTCCAAAAAGATTTAATTAAATTAATGAATGTGGTGAGACAGAGACGTTCTGTAGACTTTAAAAAATATCTTCATTTGGTTCAGATGCCTGCAAATAAATCACACTATAGTAATTTTAAAATAAGAATAATGTTGTAAAAAGTATCATTACCTCTAATATCACATATCATTACAATGTCAGTCAAAATAATCACATGTTCAGCCCTCTTGTGGATCATACTGGGACAGCAGTTGTGTTTAAACAAAAATATAAGAACTGATGCTACAAAAAAGAGACTTTATAGAAATGAGTTTATTTGATCTAAACTCTGTTTTTTTTCTAAATGAACTGATGTTCATTTGTTGGTTGTCAGATGGCGACAGTGATCTGGACATTGGTGAAGAAGATGATTTTCCTAAGCTTTACAGTAACGGCGCTCCCTCCTCCTCCTCCAATCCCTCTTCATACTCCTACCTCAGCATGACAGACGGCTCCTCCTACTCTATACCTGCAGGATCGTCCTATGACATTTCTCCTCTCTCCTCACCAGAGAAAGAGCTCGCTGGTGAGTTAAGCTCAAGTCTGCACCAGTGACAAGGCAGGAATTAACTTCTACCTGACCTGTCAGGGCCTCTAGAGGGAGCTAAACCAAAAATCAGATCAGAAGTTGTGTTTTTTCCTCTGACGTTCACTGAGACAGAAGGATTTGCAGTGGTTCACAGTGTGCACAGGTTTCTTACACATTTCTTCATGGTTCCTCTGTACATGTTTATTTGCAGTATGTCGAGTGTAGGAGTGGACATAATGTAATTTTATTTTACATTTAAAACTTCTATTGAGGTTTTCAAAAGAATATTTTATATCATATTTTATGTCATCATCCTAAAATAAAAAAGTCAAAATCAAACAAAATCCTTAACTTGAATAAAATGATTAATCTGATTTAACAAGTTAGCTCAAGTTATTGATTCAACTTTATTAAATGAACATAAGTTGCCAGTTCCATCAACATAAATAAATGCAGGTAGAAATACAGGTGTGTCCTTCTTGTTGTTTTGAAAGGCTGGATGCCAACAAATATGGATTGAGGCAGAATATTTCATTAGATAAAAATGCTTCTGAACTTTTTAAATGATTGAAATAATTACATCTATCTATTCATATAAATGTAGTCTTCTGGGACCAAAACTTTTAATCTTTTGATCCTGATCCTACAAAATGTGGATATGGATTTGGTAATCTGATCCAATCCTGGATCCAGATCAGTTGTTGTCTTTGGGTATTTAAAAACTTAAAGGTGGAGATCAGGATAGTTTTTATGCCAAAAATCAAGATAATCATGATCCGACTGGAAAGGTGGATTCAGCAGGATTCAAGGTGGACAAGGAGACATGTAGGACACATGACACACATGTGATCATTCATGGAAGAACTTGAAACATTACTGAACGTTTGAATAGACTGTTAAAAGGGCACCCTGCAGGCCTGAACTCCCAATGTGTAAACCTACAGTGAGCGTGCAACATAATTCTCACCCGTATTGTGCTTCATAATATGCTTCACTGAACAGCACAATGTCTCTCACTGCAACAGAAGGGCTGATAATCGACTCTTTCCTAAGCTCCGCCCTCCTTAGTTACTGTTGCTAAGCCTGCCAAACTTTCTATTCTTGCACTGCATTTTTACAATTTACAGTGATAACGGCGGCAGATTTAACATGTAAATTGAGAGTAATGGTTGAAACACGAAGTCTATGATGCCTTAGAGAAGTTAAACTATAGCAGATTCTCTTTTCTAGCTGATGATGGTGGATTTTGTCAGCTTAGCTCCTGCTAATTCCTTGACTCGGCTGGAAAGTCTATTTTAATGTTTCCATCTGACAGGTTTTAAAACGCGTGAAACTGTGAAAGTGTTTATGTCAAGTTAGCTAACAGCTGCGTACGTGATATAACATAAATGCTAACAGACTGAGGCTAAAGCTAGCTTACATCTCAGCAAACATTGGTCAGATGGTGAAATACAGCAGGTATATCTACATGATAGATGACCAGCTGGACCACGATCACCACAGGAAGAGAGCCGGGATAAGAGCTAAGCTAACCTGTCTTAGACCTGAGACCGTGAGCCAGAGAGAGATGCATCGTCATCAACCCACTTTGATTCTTCATCAGCCCACATCCTCCTCCTCAAACCCCCACAGAACAAATACAGATGCAGTGGATCTAACAAGTTTGTCTGGAGGTAAAGTTATTGCAGCTAGTAAGCTAGCATTAGTTAGCCAGACATGCTAACATTTGCAGATGAAGACAAGAGTTTAATCCGTTCACCACACGTGTGCTCTTGTGTTTCACGACAAAAAAGATGCCACTGTCCAGACTCACCAAGTATCTCTCTTCTCAGAGCCTCCTGCACACACCTTCAACATGGAGACAAATGGAAAGCTTGTCAGCTCTAGTTACTGTTGCTAAGCCATGATTGGACAGTTGCTGTTGGAGGTGGGGCTTAGCAAAGGGTCAATTCACAGCGTCAAACAGACGGCAGGACTGCAAAGGGACCTGGGCCCTTCCAAAGACTGCAAACCTAGATAATCTGTAACTTGTAATTTCTGTAATCCTGGATCACAATGATTTTATCTTAAAATTCTTTGAAAAAACAGAACAAAACCTCCAAGATCAGTTTTATCTGGAATAGCAAAAATGGGGATAACAAATATATATTTAAATATATATTTAATTCTGATCTAGATTAAAAGTTTTGGATTTCAAAATCAGAAATATTAAATAATAAAAAGTGACAACGGACAGGAAACAATCCTACGCAGCCACCGCTGGAATCTGATAGTATCACACTAATAATGTTTGTGCAGCCTGATGTTTATCTGTGACTGTGCAGAAATACACAGTTTAGAATGCACAGAAATACAAAAAGAAGTGAGTGGTTTCATTTTTAATATGTGAATTAAGTCTGTTTCTGAATATAACATTAGAGGGGAGACAGGGACAGACTTAAAAAACCTTTAATTCACAAGAAAAGTAAAGAAAACTTTAAAGATCACAAAAGACAAAAGTCCCAATCTGATGGTTACGAGGTGTCACATGAACAATGTGAAAATATCTTTATTTACTTTGTTAAATATCTGGATTTGCACTTAATATAAAAGAATCGGATAAAAGAATACTAATAAAAGTTTATCTTTGTAACAATCTGAACAAGAATTCCACAGTGAGAAAACAAAAAGGAGACTGAGGAGTGGTCTGGACTGAGATTCAAAGAGTCACAGATGTTTCATGTTTTTTCAAAGTTTTACCTTTAACTCCCAATATAATTCAAGAATGTGACCCAGATAAGTAAAATGTTTGTCCTGCACAAAAGCAAACAAATATCCATGTTATGAAATAACTAATTAATATGCAGTCATATGTCTGTAAATTAATTTTAATGAGGAATAGAAAAGCGTACAGACATTACTGTTTCATTCTACTTTCAAATTAGCCATTAAACCAATGACTGTTTATATTAAAGAATTTTGGTATGATTGTACAGACTATAAGACACAGACGGTTTACTTGTGATTACAAACTAAACAAGTTTCTGCTCTATTGCCTCTTTTTCTAAAACTCTTAAAGTCAGATGTATTCCTACACTTTTGGCAATTCAACATCTCCAACTGAGCGCTCCATGATGATGTGACACTTCCGTGTTTTGCAGGTGATCCTTTCCATTCCTCCTCGGACTTTGACTTGGACCTGGCTGATGATGGAGGTAAGAATGAAGTGTTGTACCGTTAGGGTTTTCAGTGTTGGTTTCTGGCTGCAGGGGTTAGTTAAACTACAGGTTTATATAAAATTTAAATTCAAATTCATATGAATCAAGCATAATGAGATAGTTTGTTGGTTCCAGGACCTGACAAGATTTTACAATTACACAACAATTTAGTTGATAATGATTTTTATTAAGACCTTACAAATATTAGGCCCCGTCTTACACTCGGGGCAGAGCCATTGCACTGGTGGTGCAGGTGGCTTTGCTATGTTACACCAGCACAAGTGCCATTTTTGGCATGTCTGCAAGATAGCAAATGAACTTCCGCCTGGTCTGGGCTGCCATGGGCCAGAGGTCTAAAAATGAAAGAAAGGCGAAGGCGTGGCCGGGTGCATTCGCTATCTAGTGCTTGATGCATTGGATTAAAAAACACTTTGACCAGCTAAAAGGTGGTGGAAGCATTAAGTCTGTGGCACAGTTGGTCTGAATGCACAAAATAACAACCAGCGCGGCCGACACACACACAAATGCACGCACAATCACAAAACACCTTTCATTCATGTTTAACATCTGTGCATACGTATATATCTCATATAATGGCATATGATATCGTATATAAACTCACTAATAAGGAATAATTAATTATTATTATAAATACAAAGCCTAATAAATCTCGACAGACCTACAAAGTGCTCACAGGACAGGATCACAGCTGTTAGACCGTCTTAAACAGATCAGTCACATCACAGCTGGAGCAGCTGGAGTATTTGTGTCTGTGTGTTTATTGGGATCCAGAAAAACAAGGATTAAACAATTATGATCTATGTATAACATACAAAATGAACCAAACATTATATCTGAACACGAGACCGGCCCGACCAAGAGAGAAAAACATACGTGTGCTTCTGTCAGAGCTGGTTGGATATACTTGTTACGGCCGGCTCGTAGGCCGCAACAAATGAGGGAGATGTAGACAGGGCGGCTCCAAAAGTTAACAAATGTTTATTAAATATATTAAACAATAAATACTGTGATGGGGTGTGGAAGTCAGTATCAGTGGTGTGTGAGGGTGCATGGATGTGTTGAATAATGTGAGGTACATGTTGTCAGTGCAAAACAAGAGACAGGAATGCAAAAAGTAAAGGCAGCATGGCTTGGGGAGGGGACAGACGGGAGCGCGGCAGCAACCACGTCCACAACAACGGCTGCTGCTACCGCGATTGCTGAACGAACGGTGACTGGGCAGGCGGGGTTAAGTAGCCTCAGGTGGCCCTTCTGAGCCGGGTTGTGATGGCAGCTTTGCGGCCAGATTGGGTTGGTTCATGTCTCCTCTGGACTGCATCATCTCTCTCCCGCACTCCTCACTCCTGCCCCCGACTCCTCTGCAAGCGGAGCTGCATAATAATGACGATGATAATAATTAATTATAAAATATTTTTTCAAGGTGCTTCAGTGTAAAACATAACCAGTTACAGATCTGCATGACTTTTGTGGTTCATGTATTTAATACTTTTTGCAGTCATTAATGTAAAGTAAACTATTTACACATTAAGCTGTTTTGGAGACGTCCTGCCGTCTCCATATATGGTGTGCTCTTGTGCTTTCACTTCTTGAACCAGGAGATCTGTCTCCTCGCTTGAAAATCCTTTCTCTTTTGTTCCTCCTGGTAAATCCACCATCATGATGCAAAAAACTGCGCTGCTGGCGCACCTGCTTCTTAAAGCTGATGAGAGCTGACTTTCTGATTGGTTTATTGCATATTTGGCCTAAACTCACCTGTAAATTAATGAAGGCACTTGGGCACACCTGATAAGTGTATCCCGCTTTGTGCTGCTGGCACAAGGGGCAGGGCAGGACAAAATACCCTTGGGCCCCTGGCACAAGACAGCAAAGGTGGATTTGGACACCTTGAATAAATTAAATCCATCGCCCTCATGCTTTTCACTTGTGCTTTAGATAGGACCCCTCGTTTCAATTGAACTTCTCACAAATTACTAGATACTAGAATACATGTTGCTGTCGACCCTGTCCACAGAATTTTTCTCCACACCTGCTGCTGTTATTAAACCTAATAAGTACCTGTTAATAAATCTGAACTATCCCTTTAAAACAGAAAATGTTCATAAATAAGTTATCACAACATCTTAGGACTGTGGTTTCTGACCCTGGGCTTTGTGCACATCTTGATTGTGAACAGGAAACCAAGAGAGGGAAAGTGGAGGAATGAAGCTTCACTCTGATTTTATTTTAAACAGTTCCAGGTTTAGAAACAATGTTTAATTTTTTTAAACTAAAGAATTTACTCGTGTGAGTGTAAAACTGACTGACATGTTTTGTCTCTGACCTAACAGAACGTACAATGGATTTTGACGAAAACGACGACTCCATGTTCTCCTACCCTTCATCTCTCCCTCCGCCCTCCTCCGCCACCTCTCTGGACCCCCTGCCCGATGACGCCCTGCTGAGGGTCAAACCGGTTCACACCTACTCCCGAAACAACAGCCAGAACCACACCACCTCCTCCTGTTCAAGACCTCCACCTGGACCCTCCTCCTCTTCCTCTGGTTTCCCTGACACAGACGCTGCTGCTGCCGCCTCGTCCTCAGCTGTGCCTCCTCCGCCACAATCCCCTTCAAGCTCCAACATGACTGCCTCCTCTGCTCCTCCTCCTCCTGCCTCCTCCTCCAAACCTGCTGCAGCCAATGACTCTACCTCTCCTCCTGCACTCTCCACCTCCTCCATCCCACCACCACCCATCTCCTCCTCTGCTGCTTCCACTGCCACCTCTACGGCTCCCTCCTCCTCCAACTCTCATCAACCATCTCCCCCCTCCTCCTCCTCATCAGTCCTCCCACCCAATCTTCCCGCCACCTCCTCAGGTTCAAACCTGTCTGATCCCCTCCCAGCCGGAGCATCCTCCCGCAGGGCCCAGGACCACGTGGCTCAGATGGCGTCTCAGAGCGTGCAGCAGCAGCGGGCAAGCCGGATGCTCCTGACCTCGGTGTCTCAGTCTCTGGAGATGTTGGCTCAGTCAGTGCAGCTGCTCGTGGAGAGCCAGCAGGAGTTTGTGCAGGAGTCTCTGCTACTGCAGCGGGAGACGGTGGACATCCTGAGGGATTTCTCCAACACGGCGCTCACCATGCTGAGAGACAAGGCCAACAGTGGACAGCTGGGGGCACACCATCATCACCATCATCATCCAACTCCACGCTTCTGAAAGATGGAGATGAAGAACCAACTGTTTTTAAAGAGACACAAACCTGGGCAGGATGGGAAGTAACCACAAGCCGAGTGCAGGTAAACATCGACAGGAGATTATTTGATTTAAACATCCATCTTGTAGGTAAAAATCATTGACTGTAAATAAAGATGGACACCACATCTCCACTTCCTCCTGCTGAACAATTAAAGGTCCAGTATGGAGGATTTAGTGACATCTAACAGTTAGCTTTCAGAGTGCAAACATGCTGCATTGCCCTCCCCCTCCTAGTGCGTAGGAAAGGGGTCTGCAGCCTTTACTATCAAAAGAGTTTTTTGGACTAAAAGGAAAAAAGAAAATTGGTCTGGAGCTTCAACTTTTTTTTTGATTACTTTTTTAAAATTCGTTATCTGTAGCTAGGCAGGGGAGACACCAGACAATCCATTTAGATTTATGACACATTTACACCTTTTTTGTTTCAGATGGCCCAAACAGAATATATCCCCAGAAAAACATTTTTAAATATTCTTTTTCTGTGTTATTGGAATCAAGTTTGTAATTGGACTACTAGGCTAAATGCTGTGGTCACATTGTGTATTCCAGCTAGTAAAAGTCATTCATATACATCTGCAGACATCTGCTTGCAAAAAAATGTTACTTATTCTGTTATTTTCATTCATTAAATGTCACCAGAACGCAGGAAACACTCTGTGAAACTCAGATTTTCTCCCCTGCTTTGATTTAGAAATGCTCCCTAGTTTAGAGATCAAATATGGGTTATGGTGCACATTTCATTTAATAAAACTCTTTTTTTTTTAATTTGGTGAATAGGTTACACATTTTTAATTGAAGAGTGTTAAAAAATGTTTAAAAAAAATAAGTGTTATAATTTTTTTGTCAGACATGCAGAGAGCCACTGAAAAAGGGCCTCATACGGTTCTGGAAGCGCAGGTTGCAGAACCCCACCCCCCGTGTAGGAGAACCTACAGTCGCCACAAAACTAAAAAAATGTGAAGAGCTGTATCAAGAGCCAGTGTTTGGTTTATTTGTTCTGGGCTACTGTAGAAACATGGTGGAGTCTGTGGTAGAACATCTGTTCCCTCTGTAGATATAAACGGCTCATTCTACAGTTTTCAAAGTTATGCACTAATAAAAAACATACCATGAATATTATGTTCCCTTTCTGCCACATTCTGCCAATAAATCCCAATAAGTCTTACACACTGAATATTTGAGAATTATTTTTTTTTTAATCTTACTTGCAGCATGGTCTACTATCATTTTCAGACTGCAGGAGAGGTAATATATCTTAAAGCGATATTCCACCACAGAATAATCATCCACTCAGTATGTACTCACCACTGTGCTGATGTGATGATGGTGAAGATCTTCAGTTCACAAAACAATCCTGGAGTTTCAGCAGAAAACAGGGTTGCAGCCAAATCCAGTACAATGTCAGTGAATGGTGACCACGGATTAAATGTAAAAAAAAAATAATAATAAAATAACCACACAATGTCTCCATCCTGCTTGTGTGGTGTAATCCAAGTGTCAGTGAGCCACAACATTAAAATTTAACCACAAAAGACGTCATTTACACCATGTTTTTAGCTGAAATGTCAACTGTAGCATGTAGCATGTAAACATGGCGTCAATGTATCCTGAGACTTCATATATCTCTTAATGGACGCATGTGTGAAAAACTGCGAGATTGACACCATGTTTACATGCTACCTGGGAGGCTACAGTTGACATTTCAGCTAAAAACTTGGTGTAAATGATGTCTTTTGTGGTTAAATTTTAATGTCACGGCTCACTGACACTTGGATTACACCACACCAGCAGGATGGAGACATTTTGTGTTTATTTTATTCATTTTTTTTTTACGTTTTATCCGTGGTTACCGTTCACTGACATTGTACTGGATTTGGCTGTAACCCTGTTTTCTGTTGAAACTCCAGGATTGTTTTGTGAACTGAAGATCTTCACCATCCTCACATCAACATAGGGGTCAGTACATATTGAGTGGATGATCATGTGGTGGAAGATCCTTTTAAAGGCAAAATATGTCAAAACACAATTTGAGATTAAATATTGTCATGCTGCAGAGTTGTCCTGGCAAACCTGTGTCATTTTTTCAACCCAGTTCAGATGAAACAACACCCACTTCCACATGACAGCATATGTTAGCCAATCAGAGTCTACAGTTCTAAAGGCAGCTGAAAATGGCCACTTTTGCCACTGAATTTCAATAATTTAATTTAATTTACTTTAACAGTAATCCAGAGAGAGTTAACCGTTTCAGTTGAGAGTAGAGGCTGTATTATGTGTTGCTCTGGTTGTCTGTGTTTTTCTTGTAGTTGGACTATAAAACAAATTTATACAGAGCTCACACAGCGGGTTGTGAGATGTAGTTTGCTGGGGCTGCCGTGGCTCCTCTTGGGGGTGTTGCTGTTTGGTAGCCCCTGCCGTTGACATCTTGGCACTACTGCTGCCAGAACCAAGTATTTCTGGCAGTGCCCATCGCTTTTCCAAGCTGTGTTTGTGTAGAGCAGCAGCTCTCCCATGAACAGATGGAAATTAGCCTATGGCTACAATCTGTCTTGTTTACGTCTCTGCACTTTGTATATGACGTTCATCAACTTGCACTGTCCCTTCAAATGAATAAATTAAATTAAAACACCCAGCCTGTCCGCTCTGCCTCATCCAAAGATGCTCTTGCAGTGAAAAGCGGCTCCGGGGGAGGAGCGGTCCTGAAGAGCAGTAGGGCTGGTGACAGCGACTGACACAACTGAAGAGGTCCATGTGTTTACTGGGGAGATGACAGCTCACAGTCTGCTGTATCTGCACCACAGTTGGCTGTTTGTTTAAACCAACTGCAGAAAAACAAGCTTCCAGTCTCGAGCATTTGTCATTGGCTGTCATACATTGCCGACATTCTCGTCAGGTGGAAGTGGGTGTGGTTTTATCTAAACCTGGTTAGAAAAACAATAGACATGTCCTGGCCAACACATCATGTACAGACTTTAGAAAATGTCTTTGGTTGGTACAAATCCCTACCAAAAAACAGATCATAATCATTTTTCAAAGAAAATAGGAATTGTGACATTAAGTAAAAATTTGCTTATTTCCTCTAATAACCATAACCCTAATCTTATTGAAATATCAACCAGAGTACTCAGTTAGATATTTTTTCAAAATCATTTAGTCCTAATTTGGAGCCAGAGTCTGTGGAGCGGTGATCGAGGTCCCACCCACACAGCCGGCTACTCGATGGCGAGCAGAGCTCAGCTGTCAATCATGACATGAAACCCCCTTTTTAATATCATCAAATAACTAATTAAAATCAAACAGATGTGAAAAAACTTGCACAAACATTAGTGTGGTAAGAATAATGTCAGAAACTGTCTTTGGGACATGTATGTTGATTTATTTTTTTATTTTGGCTCATGTCCCATCTTAGTGTGGAGGGGGCAGCGTCAATTTAGTTTGTTTTGGCTTAACTTTTGGGGAGCTGTCGTTTTGTCTATCTTCATTTACAGTCAATGTTGAAAATCATGAGAGAGATGGCTGATATTTGACTTTACTGGCCACTGTGGCTGCTGGAGAGAAACTTTCCTGAAAATGGGACATGCAGTTTTAGACCATTTATTTATGTGCCTGAACCGTTTTTCTTTTGTATGTACTGTTTGTTTTGTGCCCAGCTCATGTGACCGCCATACTGTAACTGAGATTTTAAAATGTGGTGTTTTGAGCTGCAGATTTCCACACAAACACAGACTGACTGACTGGATTCTTCTGCTCATGTGTGGAGATAAAAACGCAAGAGCTTCATTGGACATATTAACTTCAGGAATGCATTGGGACACTTGGTTTAACAAAGAGACTATAATGAGTCAGTACAATATAAAATTACCAACCCTGTGTTTGAGCTTCAGAGCCGTCAGACTGGAAGCATCCCTTCAGCCACCATCTTCAGTGTTGTTACGCTTCATCTGTGCTGGTTCAGTTCAAACCAGCTCCACAGTTTCAGCTGGAGTCACATCAGCAGGAGCTGTTTGAACAGAGCAGAGAGCACGTGTTGTTCTCATCACTGACTTTACACTGTCTTCTGTGATTTGATTTTTTGTTGGAAATTATTTTTTTGTACAGTTTCAGTGGGCTAAAATTGCCCCAAAATACAACATAAAAACAAATGCAAAAAATCATCTTTGATTTGGACCCAGTTTTAATTTGTCATTGCACTGGTGCAACTAAAAAAAGCAGAATGGTGGCCTCAAGAATGCCCAGTATGTTTATTTTGCCAGCAGGTACTATTCAGTCTTCCTCATAAAATCTGAACCATATGTGGGCTTCAACTGATTGTTTTCATTCTCGAGTAATCTGTTGATTATTTTCTCAGTTAATTAATTGATTAAACAATCATGTCACAATCTTGTCAGTGGAAAAATAAGTTTAAAATAGGTTAAAGTGTGTGTGTGTGTGTGTGTGTGTGTGTGTGTGTGTGTGTGTGTGTGTGTGTGTGAGTGAGTGAGTGAGTGAGTGAGTCCAAATTCTCTGATTTCAGCTTCTTAAATGTGAATATTTTCTGGTTTCTTTACTCTCTGACAGTAAACTGAATATCTTTGGGTTGTTGACAAAACAAGACATTTGAGGATGTCATCGATTTGTTCTTAAGTGGAGCGTACGAGTGATTTAAGAGAAGTTTAACATTCACCAATTTTCTCGTATTCTGAGTTTTCTTTCAGATACGAACACAATTTTCGAGGTCCAGACGTGTCGTAGAGTCGTGACCTCAGTCTGCTGGTAAACAAACCAAAGTTTTTCACTAATGACTGTATATTTAATTAGTTTGAAGGCATTTTTAGTTTGAAAAATAAATTACAGAGTACTCCTCATGTTGACATTATTCTGTTTGACTACATTTTAAATTATAATATAATTATAAATTCACATATAAAGCCTCTCATCCTTCATTCAGTGATCTATTATTACCTGCTGTCAGGTGTATTTTTCATATATCTGCACATGCAGGTTTATAAAGTCTCTGTCCAGGTGAACATCCTCACTTATTCTGTCGTCTGTTTCCATGATGAAAACTTCCCCTGAACCTTCTCCTCTCCCTGCAGTCATCGATCGCCCCTTACTGTCACTGTGGAGAGTTTTTATTTTTCTTTAGTCATTTTCATATCGAGACGTTCCTTCTTTTTTTCAGTGACAGTCCGACCCTCAGGTAACACGGTATTAACAGCTCTCACTTTTCCCGTTTATTTGCTTTAGCAGGTCTTTAAATTCCACTGCTGACGCTGTTAAAATTACAGTTTTTCCTTCATGGATCTCTGAAAACAGAACGTCAAACTCCAAACTCGTAAAGTTTTCCATTTTCATGAATGAGCTCTTCCCGACATGTGGAGCAGGAAGTGCAGCCTTATATGGTATTATTGGGGCGTAAATTATGCTAATTTACAAGTCTCATCTACGTGCACTCAAATACGCACAGACGGATCATTTACACGTTTTTCTGAAGTTAAGAGTGTTTTTTTAATCTGACGTGACGTGTTCGTATGAGACCTTCATACGAAAAAAGCGAGAGAAATTTAAGTTAAGAATACGAAAATGTTCTTGCATGAGGCCCAGTGATTTTCACCATTTTCTGGCACTCAATAGACCAGATAGCTAATTGATAAATTGAAGGAAAATAATTGTTAGTTGCAGCCCTTAGTATATTTATTTGTGTTTTAGAACGTAACATTAACCTAATGAAACTGATTTGGTCTGAATACAGTCTGAAAGTTGAGGTTTTGTTTCTGCACAGTGAGCAAGTGAATGGCTGGTTTATCTTTGGTTTATTTGGTTACACTGATGGTTTTATAATAAGATATCATTAGAAAATTTACAGCACATTCAGTAAAATGTTGTGGAGATGAACAGAGTTAGATCCTGCTGAGAGTAACAGATATAAAGTGATCATTCTAAGGTAATAGAAACACGATTCTTATTCTTATATAGTGATAAACTAATGAAAACATATATATATATGTTATATTATATTCCATTTCTTCCATATTCTGCCCATTAATCCCCTTACATCTGACACACTGGACCTTTAACTACATCATTCAAAACAAGTTAAAATGCATTAATGTGTTGACACAGTAATCATTGATTTTGAATATTTTCATTCATTTTCTGTAGGAGAGCAGAATATGGTTCTACCATGGAGTGCACGATGAAACTTTTTTTTTTTTCTTTTTCTTTTTTTTTTTTAAATAAAGCTATTAATGGAAATATCAAGCTGAGACATTATTACTATCAGCCAAAGGCTGTGAATGTGGTAAAACAGCAGGTAAAAATTTTAACTGTGGCCTGTGGACAAAGCACAGTTACTTTATAATGCAGATTTCATGTAAAATAAGCTTGAGCTATACTGTCCGACCGCCCTTTATTTCAGCCTGACAAGCACCAAATGTCTGTCCAGTTTATGAGCGTTTGTGGAAATACATGACAAATAATGATGTATGTACACAGCTATGCATTTTTGTGCTTTCATACAGACCAATAAACAACCGCAACAATTCAGTGGAGAAACTAAGATGACAGCTCAGTTCATGTACATGTTAATAGTTCAGATGTTTAGTACAGACTTGGAGATGATGTAATTTGAAACTTGGTTCTTTTACTCTTCTCTTCTGGTCCAGTTCACATTCTGCAGACCCTCCTCCTCCCCTGATGTTAAATACAGTAGGGCTGCATGATTATGGCCAAAATGTTACGATTATTTTGATCAATATTGAAATCACAATTATTAATCACGATTATTCATTATGTTATGGAAAACAAGTTTATTGCACTTTCTATTTTAAATAAACCATACATAAGCAATTCTTTCAGTTCAAAATTAAACTTAAAATAAAAATAAATCACAAATAATAAAATAAAATTGTTGCCAGCTTTGACAGTCGTGAATAGAGTCGCTCATGTTCCCTCCACAAGTCCAGGGTTCTCCTCACTAATTAGATGAACACACTGCGCTTGATTGTTAGTTTGGCAAAAGTGGATTTATCTTCATGTTTGCTTGTAAACCTGTGAGCAGCAGCACCATGGACTGCTGATATCACAGAGAGCCGCACCCGACGTGAACCGAGAGCCCGACTCGCCTCCAAGCGGGCTGCAGTCATGTGGCACTGACTGCGGCCCAGCGGTGTCGATCCTCCTGTCTGTCCCCCTCCAACAAGTGTGTTGTGATACTGAGCTCGTGTGTGCAGGAGAGCAGAGAGAAAGTCGTTTTTAAAAGTCTCTTTATGTTCAGCTCTCTGTACTTTTATATCTTCACACTGAATCTTCATGTTTTTAAATGTAGTTTCTCTCCTCTGTCGGTGTTTTTTACTGTCAGGTGTCTGCTTTATTTCACACAGTTGAAGTCTGTCGGTCTGTGCTCGCTCACGAGAGCCTCGTTAATGGTTGTTTGCCCTCATGAAGCGCGTGCTGCTCATCTAGTGGGAGGAGCTGAGGACACAGAAAACCAAACCTAACTCAGATGAGACTCAAAAATCAACTGTTTTCAGGCTTTCTACCTACTGCAGGTTTAATGAAGCCCTAATTTTTAATTTGCCCACTGGTGGTTGGCTGACTACTGGTTGAGAAAGTGCTTAATTTGATACGCAGCAGAGCCGCATTTTAAATGTTCATATCGCCGACGATCATGTTCATTTGATCGTGGTGGCCAATATCGTGATTAAAATTCGATTAATTGTGCAGCCCTAAAATACAGTTTCCTCACTAATAGTCTGCTCTGTCTGACTAACTGACCAAATGTAACTGTCTGCTGTAACACCGGGCTGTGTGATGTTTCCTACAACCAAATCCTGACAATAAAGATTTTATTACTATAAGAGGAGAATTCTGTGATTGTTTTGTGAATAGCTGCGGGAAGTTTTGTAGAAGTGCAACAAAGGCAGCAGTGAGTTAAAGGGATAGTTGGGGATTTTTTTAAAGTATGGAAGTATGAGGTACTTATCCATGGTCAGCCTTATCAGAAGGACAATTTTAAAGTACTGATTTCCTCAAAGGAGTTCAGGTGGCTTTAGAGAGAGATTTGCAGTATTATATATATATTCCAAATACTGGATCTAGGGTTAAGGGGTAAACGGGGTAATCGGTCAGTGACCGATAAGCGAAGGGAAAGTCGTAGAGCCATGGGAGTTGCACAAACCCATACTACCAACCATACTCCACATGTGATTCTGGCACACCCAAGTCTCTACTGCGCATGCGCGAAATCAACTTTGTCCTAGCGAGATGGGACCTTGACCTACCCCCCCATTTGTGGGGACGCTGAATCCAACGGTACCACTCCCGTCTCTCTACGACGTACCGTTCTGGAGTTAGTGTCACGCATGCGCAGTTAGAGCCATGGGACCTTGACCCCCCCCCCCATTTGTGGGGTCGCTGAATCCAACGGTACCACTCCCAGGTCTCTAGGACGTACCGTTCCGGAGATATGGACATTGCACATCCTCCCAGATAGTGAAAATGCACCGTGTCACAGGCCATATGGGTCTTCCAGAAAGTGGTCAGGAGCACGTTTCAGAGTCCCCTGAGTCGATTGGACATGGTCCCACGGGTAGTTTTTCGGACATACGGCGACCCATAACTCCCGAACGCAGAGGGCTGGCAAAGTGGTTGCAGCGCAGCTGCAGCCATCTCTCCCTGCTCTCTGATATATGTCAGACCCAGATCTCTAGGACCAACTTTTGCGCAAAGTTGGTTCTAGCGCCACCTAGTGGTAGCCGAATTGAAGGCCCCTCCGAGCAGTGCGCAGACATGTGTCAACCACCCGGCTACCTTGCTCCGTTCCAGAGTTATCCACGGTTGAATATTGGCCCGTTGCACCAATAACTGTGTGTAACTCGGGAACCATAGGTAGTGGGACACCCGGGTCAAGAGCTTTGTGGATGGCTCAAGGAGTACTATCAATCGGCTGAAAAAAGTGTCCAAGCCTCAGGTCCCCCCGAGCCAGAAAATGGGGTCTTAGACTTGTACCCCTTAAGACCATGTTGCATTTGGAGCTGAGGAAAGCCAACTTTGTCATATTTGGTCCTACAGACAAGTTGGACCCGTCGTTGGAAAGGTCTCGTTCCACAGAGCACGGAGATACTGGTCCCATCCCTGTACTCCATTCAGGTTAAAAGTTATTAAGCTTCAAAGGTTTCTCAATTTCGAACCAATTAAGGTCTATAACTGCTGAACGCTTTGAGCTAGACACTTGGAACCGGTGTCTACCCCACAATTGTAGGCCCCGCGGATCCAACGGTACCACTCCCGTGTCTCTACGACGTACCGTTCCGGAGTTACCGTCGTGTCAGGATATGACCCGAGAGTGCGCCGACCCCCCAAAAGGGACCACGCTGAGTCCAACGGTACCACTCCTGACTATCTCCGACGTTCCCTTACCGAGATAAGGCCATTTGTGTGTCCAGCAGGTCGGGATGGGTTTTTAGTTCATAACTTTTGATAGGAAGGTCGGATCGCGTCGGACCCAACGTCTACCCCCACTAAATCGACCCTTCCGCGTCGATAGAGACGTCAACCGACTGTCTACCACGTCGGGAAGTGGGTGACCGACAGTTCCCAACTATGTCGGGATGGGTTTTTTGGGCATAACTCTCGATAGGAAGGTCGGATCGCGTCGGACCCAACGTCTACCCCCACTAAATCGACCCTTCCGCGTCGATAGAGACGTCAACCAACTGTCTCCGACGTCGGGAAGTGGGTGACCGACAGTTCCCAACTATGTCGGGATGGGTTTTTTGGGTATAACTTTTAGGTAAGTAAGAGGTAAGTATGTTTCTTTTACAGGTGGACTCTTTCGTCTGACCCCCAGGTAAGTAATAGGTAAGTATGTGTCTTTTATAGGTAAGTACGCGGTAAGTATGTTTCTTTTACAGGTAAGTATGTTTCTTTTACAGGTAAGTATGTTTCTTTTACAGGTAAGTAAGAGGTAAGTATGTCTATTTTACAGGTGGATCGCGTGGGACCCAACATCGATACCCACTAAATCGACCCTTCCGCGTCGATAGAGCCGTCAACCGACTCTCTCCGACGTCGGGAAGTGGGTGACCGACAGTTCCCAACTCCCAACTATGTCGGGATGGGTTATTTGTGCATAACTTCTGATAGGAAGGTCGGATCGCGTCGGACCCAACGTCGATACACACTAAATCGACCCTTCCGCGTCGATAGAGCCATCAACCGACTGTCTACGACGTCGGGAAGTGGGTGACCGACAGTGACCCACCCTATTGGGATGGGTTATTTTGGCATAACTCTTGATAGGAAGGTCGGATCGCGTCGGACCCAACGTCGATACCCACTAAATCGACCCTTCCGCGTCGATAGGGACGTCAACCGACTCTCTCCGACGTCGGGAAGTGGGTGACCGACAGTTCCCCACAAGGTAAGTAATAGGTAAGTAATAGGTAAGTAATAGGTAAGTATGTTTTCTTTACAGGTGGACTCTTTAGTCTGACCCCAGTGGTCCTTGGACTCCCCAGAATGGCTGCACCCAGCACAGCATACTCCTGCCTTACCAAACAGGAGTAAGCTATGCTGGGTACAGCCAAGGACCACAGGGGCACGCAAGCCTCCACGCCACGTCAAGGCAGAGTCCATGTGGAGGTTGGTTTTTTTTTTGTAATTTTTTTTTTTTTTTTTTTTTTTTTTTGTATTTTTTTTTTTTTTAATAATCACACACACTTATTCCTATGTAGTACCTAAACTACTCAAAAGCCTAAATCTAAACTTACTCAAGATCCTAATCCTAAAACGCAGTTGACCTTATGTTCCTAAACCTAATCTAAACTTATCAATAAACCTAATCTTAATAATTAACCTACTCTAACACACAAAGACTTATACCTAATCTTAACCCTATGTCCTAACCTTAAAATCCTATACTGTAAATGCAACTGTCTAAAACTATGTACAATACTGAAAAAAAAAATAAAAAAAAAATCACTGTTTCCAGGGAAAAACTCTCAAATTCACTCGAACATGGACAAGCGCTTGTGCTTGAAAGCCCAGAAACGACGGGCTGGAAGCAACTTGTCCTCACAGGCCTTCAGATAGGAGGCATAGGCCTGTTTGTGAGTCACAGCGTGGTCCAAGGGGATCATGGCCAGCTCTTCGCTAGACCACCGTGTCCGAGCGTTAGCTGGCATGAAGCGGACCCGTTGCTTCCTCACCTGTGGCTCCTCCACGTCCTCCTCCACCACGACCTGAGGGTCCTCCTCCTCCTGCGTGACCTCAGTCTTTGCCTTCTTGGCAGGTGGTGGCTGCGTAGCTGCTGGTGCAGGGGGAAGGCGTGTGGGGATCGTGTCATGCAGCTTCCAGAGGCGGAAAGGCGTCCCCTTTGGGAGAATGTAGCGGGACAGAAGTAGGAGCTCCTGCATCCTCGCCATTGAAAAGGGCAGGACACCGATGAGCTCCTCCAATGCCTTGTATTCCACGAAGTCGTTGCTTTCCAACAACGCGATGGAAGACAGGAAAACAAGGACATTGACTACAGCCGCAGGCTCAGTCAGGACCCTGGCGAGCCGGAGCAAGCACTTTTCCATCCACGGCATGCCCAGCTCCCGGTACTTTTCCAGCTTGCGGCTGTAGACAAGCCCCCGCCTCTGGAGCTCGTCGATGACCCGCCCTTCCATCACGGCCACCCTCGTGCCAGGCTGCATCAGTTGTCCCTGTTTAAAAATCTCCACAAAGGATTTCCTGTCCCAGCTGGCACGATGATGTTTGGTTTCCCAGAAGCGCATGCACGGGAACCAACGCAGGCCGAGTTCCTGCATGCCGAGCGTAAGGCAGAGGGCAAGGTCGGCGCCAGCCTTTCTGGCCAGCTCTTTGGCCTTGTCAAACACCATAGGGAAGGGGAAGGCTTCCTTGGTGATGATGAGGTTGATGAGAGCGTCCAGTCGGCTGGCGCCGACCACCTTGGCGAACCAAGGTTTGTCCTCTGCCTTCATCTCGGCAAGAGGGATCCCGGCCACGGTGTCCTGGTACAGGTCCCCGAGGAGGACAAGCCACAGGTTTCGGCCGATGATGGAAGGTGTGCTGCCCAAGGAGTCGACCAGCTGGAAGACCCTTTTGATCCGCAATGCGGTCAAATTGTTCTCAGTCCAGTTCGAGAGCGGTGGGCAGCACACCTCAGAGGTGGCCGAGTTCCAGCGGCTGATCCCTGGGAACCCCCGAATCTTAGTGAGGCTCTTAGAGCGAGAAGCGGAGGTTCCCAGGACCTGGGACAGCTGGCGGTCGAGCGGGGACAGGGGATTAGCCAAACAATATCTCCTCTAATGCCAGCTCGGCCTGGTACGCCGACCATGAGGCCTGAAAACCTCCCCTATCTCTGTTGGTGTCCCACACGGACCGGAGGAGGCCTGTGTGGTGGTCGAGCACCAGTGTAACCGCAGTGAGCAGGCCCCTGCCATCAACGTCCTTGAACCGGACGAGCAGGGGCCTGCTCATGAGCTGGTTGAACAGGTGGGCCTCATCAAAGGCGTCCTCCGTGTCCAGGAGGTAGGGGAGGTTTGGCCTCACGAACCGGCGCACCTGCTCGATCCGGCACGCGAGGTTCTTTGAAAATTTGGCCTCCAACTCCTCCATGTGCTTCATGTACTCCACAGCACGGGAGTACATGGCTGGCACAAGATGGTGGTGCACCATATCGCAGCAGGTAACAACTCCGCTGACAGGATGCTTGTAGACCCTCTTCATGTGGGTGCGGGGGGAGTCGGTGTAAATCTGCACAAAGAGCAGATCTCCAGCCGACTCAGCCGAACCCTCCAACACCCCCAGAAGGTCCCGACAAACATCGGGTGGATGTCCGTCCAGGGCTGACTGAAAGTTCGCACACTCTCCCATACCCAGGGCTGGGAAGAGTGTGCCCCTTTCTCCCACCCATTCCTCCAGCCCTGTCCTGGACCACAGGAGATGAAGGCCACTGCCGGCCTCCGGCTCAATGGAGGCGGCAAAATGGACGGAGGCCGACTTGATGTGGGCCATGTCAGCAAAGGACTCCATATGCAAGGAGTCCTTGCTTTTCTGGCCAAACATGGACACTGTCAGGACGAACATGGTGTCTTCGTGACCTTCCGTACCCTCTATCACCCCATCCAACAGACCCAACAGGAACTCCTGGTCCTCCTTGAGAATGTTGAAGGTGGAGGGGTTGTAGAGGCAGTTCTTCTGCATTGTGGGCCTTGCCATGTCCGTGCTCTTCACATTATGAAGAGCCTGGATGAAATTGGTCCGGATCATTTTGATCTGGTCCACGTAAAAAGGGGTGCAACCTTTGCGTCAAAGAGCGGATGGCCCGGAGCGTTCCAGTCCCGGGGAACGACGCTCAACGTCAGGAACAACCCCCCGTCAAGGCACCCAAGATTTACCCCATATACGTGCCTCAAGGCAGCCCTCGTAGCAGGGTTGGCAGACGCGAGGGGCCAGTGCTTTTTGAGTATGTGGTACTGGGGCTTCAGTGTAGTGGGTGTAGGCGGGGGAAAGTGCAGGTAAGGCAGCTTTGGCTTGAGCGACCTCAAGCACTCCAGCTCCACTACCACCCCGTCGATGTCATAAGACACCTGAAGCCCCAGATCCCCCGACAAGAATGTGCACGGGAATAGGGGGACCCGTAGGTCCTCGTCGCCCAGGAAGTCCTCGGCACAGTCATGTGCATCCAGGGCTTCAAGGACGCTGCGGGTGTTGTCCTGTGCAACCTCGTGGACGACCGACATTGCTGGAAGGGTTGTATGGTCAAAAGCAGGTAAGGCAGCAACTGTGAAAGTGACTGTTCAACAGCGGATAAGGCAGCAACTGAGCTCCCAGGTAGGTGCAGCTCCTTATATAGGGCCTGTATATACAGGTTAGTTTTTTGATTTAAAGCTTAGTTTTTTAGATAAAGCTGTTTAAAAGATAAAAGTATATACAGGTCAGAATTGCATATAAAAGCTTAGTTTTTGAGATATTTGGACATTACATCAACAGGAGTCATTCAGGAAAGAGCATCGAAAGGTAAGTATTTATTAACTGTTTTAACTTTTTTTAATCTTTTTAACCCAATCATGTACAGGTAAGTATTTATTAACTGTTTTAACTTTTTTTAATGTTTTTAACCCAATCATGTACAGGTAAGTATTTATTAACTGTTTTAACTTTTTTTTTTTTTTTTTTTTTTTTTAGTGTTTTTTTATATTTAACAGTTTATTGTTTTTTCAACCAAATTTAAGCAATAATAAGCACAAATAAGTGAAGCATCAAAACAAAACAAACAAAAACACCCACACACAAAAAAACAAAAAACAAAAACAAACAAAAAACAAAAACAAACAAACCACCGCACTGACACCGCTCAATCAATTACACATCAAGTACAGATCACTGACATAATCACAAGTTAACCATCAGTTCACAGTCAGCCAGTTCGTGAAGGGGCTCCAAGTAAACATATACTGATCCAGTGTATCTAGTAGAGAGTATGTCACCCTCTCATAAGCAGCTAGTTGTGCCATTGTTGTAATCCATTCTTCATAAGGAGGTGGATGTTTTTTCCTCCAGTGTCTTAGCAATATCCTTTTAGCTGTTGTGAGAGCCAAAATAATCCATCTTTTCTCAAAACATGAAAAGTCATTGTCCTGAAGCTCCATGGTCGATCCCAAAATAGACAGCTTTGCAGAGATTTGGAACTTTTTGTGCAGGACTTCAAATATAATCTGATGGATGTTATTCCACCAGTCTTTAAGTGCTGGACATGTCCACAGTATATGTAATATAGAGGCACCATTTCCTCCACATCTCCAACAAGAGTCGCAATATTCCACTTTGTTAGAATAAGCCACTCAGTATGTACTCACCACTATGCCGATGTGATGATGGGTGAAGGTCTTCAGTTCACAAAACAATCCTGGAGTTTTAGGAGAAACAGGGTAGCAG
>JAJHUR010140247.1:2793-12970 GCA_027495735.1 Lutjanus campechanus | reverse complement strand
AATCAGTTCCTTCCCCATTTATTAACAATTGATTCAAAATTTTGTGGTGGGGGGCTTGAACTTTTGTTGGCGAAAGGGGGGCATACTGGAAAAAGGGGGGCGAAAGGGGGGCATACTGGAAAATGTTTGGTAATCACTGCCCTTATATACCATAATACCTTGATACCACCCAAGCCTACTCTGTATTTCTCCCTTAGTCCTCCAAGCTCCAGTGCAGTGAATGTTCTCATCCGTCCAGGTCATTGTAATCTCATGAAAGATTAAATCGACAGCACCTGGACTTGTTTAAATGTCTTTTGAAGACGTTTCGCCTCTCATCCAAGAAGCTTCATCAGTTCATGCCTATCAGACGATAGGCAGCCAGTCAACCAGCATTCACTGTAAGTGTTGTAGCCAGCTTTACTTCTTTCTCCCTCAACATGTCGCCTTTTAACGTTACATAACATTGTTTGGTTCCACTACGACTTCACAACCCAAATGTATAACTTTTGTCCAAATATATTGTATATGAAGACACGTAAAGTATTGTTTTGTTTGTGAGCGGAAAGAGAGAAAAAGGTTCAAGTATGGACTTGTTTTAGTGAAACGCACATCGATCAAGTGATTAAAATTCAACGGAATACGAGTGTACACGTACTTAATGTGGGCCAAACGGTAACAAAGGCTTTCTTCTCACCTGCAAATACCCCGCTCGGTTTCCAAAATAATGTTTTCAAGGAAATATCCAGACTCAAAAGCTCCCTATTTACATAAAGCGCGCAGGGGCCTTAGCGTAATAACTTTGGACTTCCTTTTCCTTCTTCTTCTTCTTCTTCTTCTTCTTTCGTTTAATGGTGCGCGTGCCGCCACCTACTGTATCGGAGGTGTGTAACATCATGACCACTCACCTTTTAATCCTGTGTGTCCTGGTCTTATCCTAGTGAAAGTGACATGATTTGCACACTGTCCTCTATATCTTTTTAACTCTAATAGACTTTTGAATTTTGTGATAGTCTCCACCCTTCATACCATTATTCCAGATTTCCTGCCATTTTGTCATAATTTCCTGGTGGATGATTGATTTTGCTTCTCCTCTCCCAAAACAGTTCTAAAATATTTTTTTCATTTTGTTTACTGCACTTGCAGCCAGTTTGTTTGCTATCTCATTTGCCTCAATTCCTACATTCAACAGAAGTGGACATCTATCCCAAGATGCTGTATATTCAGTAACATTAAATATACTTCTCATGAAAGATCTTCTCGAGTGGTTTCTCTTCTTTTGGAAATGTTACTGTTTTTCACACTTTCCCAGAGTCAGAAACTAATAAATGCCATGGGAGATGCCTTTTTAATGTATTTGGTGTAGTTGTGAAGTTGTGTAAAACAGCGATATCAGCCTATCTTGGTTCGACTGTTGAGTGTCTACAGGACCAAATACAAAATTGAGTGAAGCTGAGCAAGTAAACTGAGGGGGAGGGGGGGGGGCGCCGTTTTCCAACCTTTGTCTGAGGGGAGGCCAACACTGTCAGAAACACCCAAATCTAAACCACACGAAGCAAATAATCAAACAGATTCAGAGTATTCAAGCAGAAAACAGATGTAGACTGGATGCTTTCAAAACTTTATATAACAAACTGTCATATTTACATCACAGGTTAAAGAAATTACCATTTCTATAATATAGAATTTTTTTCTGCTTTTGAAAAAAAGTTTAAAAAAAGAAAAGAACAGGCACTTAATCTGCCAGAATGTCATAAATGACAAATAAATCTGCAGTGTCAAAAAAATCCTTGCATTCTTACAAACTGTAACTGTAAAATGACTGCACAAAAGTGCACCACAGAGAAAAAAAAAACATTACAAGAATTTCCAACTGACACAAAAAAATTTTTTTAGAACACAGCTTCAAAGCTCTTTGAATTTTGAACATTTTAGTTACATCGAGCCATCTTTTTGGGCTTTGAAACCATACCTCTATTTCTTACAGCTTAATGATGAGCTTTTTAAACAATAGATTTGATGGAGCATAAAAATAAGTCATCAACTATATACTCTCCAAACACAAAAAATTAGTTTTCATAACGATGAAGGTAGCTTATAACATCTGTCAAGTGTATCAAGGATCTCATTCTTGTTTGATGCCCTCTTCACTTTCGTTGTATAACATAGAACAACAAACAACAAACTAATTGTATGAGTCAATGAGCATATTTTCCTGCTCTTCTTTGATCGATGTACTGTCATTGTTCTGACATACAGGTATCATGGAGTCTCCATGGGATGCTGCTACTTCAACTGGAACCCAATACTGTGCAAGCATAGCAAGTCCTTGAGATCCTTGTGGTTGAGCAATGATGTAATACTGGACAACCTCATTTTCTGATTCTGTTTTTACATTTTCAGTGTTGGGACACATGGATACGTAAGTGCATCCAAGGGATCCTGCAGATTCATCTGGGACTAAATGCCCAACATCTCCACTGTTTGACTCTGTCTTGACATTATAATAGTGTGGATGATATTTTTCCTCAGCAACTGGTTCAGTTTTCATGACAGCATCATAAGGATCGTACTCCTCCTCTTTAATCACTATGTTTAACGGGAGAGGGCTGCCATAGTTGACAGTTGCTGGACTCTGACTGCTCTGTGCATCAATCATACAAGGATCTGTTAGGCAGTTTGTGTCCTTGTCATGAGAGGAAGGTTCCCTGTTAGGTTCAGGACCACAGAGAAAGTTGACGGGATTGACGTCCAAACTGCAACTCACTTGGTGTTGACTCCAACCTTTTTTCCTTTTCTTTCCTGGTTCATCCTGGGAAGACCTTTTATGTTTCATGCTTCCTTTCTCCTGGACAGAAATTTGTGAAGCTCTGGGATAAAACACAAATGGCAATTTGAAGACCTTGTCAGCTTGTTCTCGATTTTGACGATATCGCTTGAGTGTGTTTTGGACTTTGGATGCAGCAGCTCTAGCAAATTCCCAGCGCCTGTGATGTTGTGAGCTAAGATCAAAGTTATAGTCAAGGATGTCAAACAGAGTGCCTGGGAAATAGTGTCCACTTCTGTTAGTAGTTACAAACTTATGTATCTCATAAACTACAGCTGCCGTCAACAGGTTCAAGTCCAGTTTCTCTTTCTCTTCTGATTTTGACGTCACATCTAAATCCAAACCAATCTCTGTGCAAATGGGATACAAGTTTCTTTTCCTCCCCTGATTTCTCGTGGATTTTACAACACTTTTATTAGGATTTGGCAGTGTGGCTCTTTCCTCCTTTGTTTGCAGTGCTATCTTTCTTTGTTGGATAGTTTCCCTCAAGTCACTTCTCTGTGTAGCTAATGTTGCTGCTCTCATTTGACCGACATGTCCAGGTTCTCTTTGAGAGCGTGCCGGAAAGACAAACACTTCATCGAAGTAGGCGAGCCCACCATCTTCTTCTGCCATCACTCTGCGGTGCATCTTACCAAAATCTATGAATCTGGTCTGCTGCATGCTAATGTTGAAGTTGTGTTCAAGGAGGTCATGAAGGAGCTTAATCTTTGTTCCACTTAGTTTTTTGGCAAACTTTTCCACTTCCGTCATAACCCCACATGTCAACAAATGTGTGTCAAGTTTAATTGTTGGTTGGTCCTTGTCCACACACAGGGTCAAACCTATTTTCTTGCAGTGAGGGTGACTGTTCATTATTGTCTCCTCTATTGCTGAGAAGGTAGAGGATGTATCTTTTGCAGGCTTTTTTGTAGAGTAGTTCTCATCGGCAGAGACAGTGTCAGTCATGCTTTGTAGACAAGGATTCACATGCCCAGCATCAGATTCATCCTGCCCAAGCTTATGGTTTCGTTCTTGATAGCATCTGGGGCAATATGTAGTTCTGTCAAAAAAGGGTTCTTGAATACTCATATCAGGGAGTTTAAAAGGGATTTTCCATCGAGTTTTAATGCCTTTTTTCCAAGTATGAATTGTCAATAATCTTGTCACAATTTCTTGTGTAAAGGCACTGCGATAAAGTTCATCTTTTAAATCAAGATTAAAGTTGAACTCCAGTATCTTTGTGATGAAATGCTTTGTGGATGATAGCAGTGCTTCAACAAAAGCGTTCAATTCAGCCATGATGCCATTGGTCAGGAATTTGGGATCAAGATTTTGTTTTACCCCAGATCCTACATTGAAATCAATGCCCAATTTTTTGCATCTGGAGTAAGAATACAGTGGGCAGTGTTCTTCATGAGGCATTGACAGGATATGTTGAATTTGTTTGGTCCGCATTTTCCACAGTTTTAAATTGATCTCTTTTTTGTACTCCGGGTCAGGGGAACTGCATGCATCTAAATTTGGGTTGTTCTTGAAATCCAAGCTATGCCCGCCCTTTTTTTTGAGTCTTACATTTGGACAGTAGGCTATCAGATTCTTTTGCTCCACTAGAACAGGAATTCGTGCAAGAATATTTTTGGCAGCATCAGAATCTCCACTTTGAAGATCAAAGTTGTGTCTGAGGATGTCGAGACAAATCTCCTCAAATGTTCCACACAACTTTTCTGCAAAGTTTGTCACTTCAGTCATTGCTCCATTGGTCAACACGTTGATCTCCAGTTTTCTGTTTGGCTGACTGTTGTTAACACGTAGCTTCATACCTATTTCCTTGCAGATGGGATAAAGATCCTCACTCTTGTGTGGAATAGGTTCTTTACTTTCACCATGTGAATCAGCAGAGCTCGAAAAGCCAACATCGCTCTTCTCCATTCTTGATACACTGCTGAGTTGAGGAATGACATTGCCCTCACTCTGATTTGCCATATTTATTGATGGCCTGGGACCAGGAAGTTCAAAAACCTCATTTGAAAATTTCACTGCATCTTCACAACATCTCAGCTGTCTTACTCTTTTCATTACTTCTCGTGTGAAAGTATTCCTTTGGTTTGGACTCTGCAAGCCGAGATCAAAGTTATACTCAAGAATCTCCATGATGAATTCCTTCTGGGATGAATTAATGGCTAAAGCAAATTTTACAATTTCAAGCAGAACACTATTAGTCAGAGAGTCAACACTGATGTTTTGCTTAGGGCCAAATCCAACATTGAATTCAACACCGAGTTTCTTGGATATGTAGAAATGTTCAAACTCTTTATTTAGTGGAGAGACAATTTGTTCTACACGGTTTGAGCGCAGTTTCCACATGTTGATCTCTGTTCCCATTTCCTCCTGTTCCGTGTCCCATTTGTTTAGTACACTTTGTGGAGATGGTGTTTGCTCTCCACCTCCACACAGCCCTCTTTCATCACGCTGACTTGTGAATGGTGAGTTCACATCTGAGTTGACAGCTGGTAAGCTGGTAAGTTCTGGGTGTTCTGAGAGATCCTCATTGCCAGTGTTTTCTGAATCTGTGCCTTTGTCTGAGTCTTTATCATACAAGTTTCCTTTACTCCCATTATTTTTGTTTGATTTCACAAAACTTTTATTAGGACCAGACAGTGTGGATCTTTTCCGCTTCGTCTGCAGTGCCAGCTTTCTTTTTTGGATAGTTTCCCTCCAAACACTTGTCTCCATGGCTAATGTTGCAGCTCTCATTTGACTGACATATCTACATGACCTGACAGAACGTGGCCGAAGGACAAACACTTCATCGAGCCAGGTGAGTCCATCATTTGTTTTCAACAACGTCACAGATTTTTCTTTGAACCGCTGTGAAGGATTTAGGTCTAGGCTCTGCCTGGTAATGTTGAAGTTGTGTTCAAGGACATCATTAATGACTTTATGAATTGTTCCACATAGTTTTTGGGCAAAATTAGCCACTTCCATAATAATCCCTCGTGTCAAGACATGCGTGTCAAGCTTATTTTTGGGTTGGTCCTTGTCCACACACAGGGTCAAACCTATTTTCTTGCAGTGAGGGTTACTGTTCATTATCATCTCCTCTGTAGCTGAGAAGTTGGAGGATGGATCCTTTGCAGGCTTTTTTGCTGTGTAGCTCACATCAGCAGAGACAGTGTCAGTCATGGTATGTGGACTAGGATTCACCTGAGTAGTGTCAGATTCATTCTGACGAAGCTTATGACTCTGTTCTTGATAGCATCTGGGGCAATATGTAGTTTTTTTGTAGATAGCTTCTTGTATGGACCTCATGTCAGGGAGCTCAAAGGGTAATTTCAGTCGCACCCCTGTGCAGCATTTTGTATGGGAACGTAAAGCGATAATGTTACTCATAGTTTTATGTGCAAAGGCACTGCGATACAGCTCATTTTTTAAATCAAGATTAAAATTATGCTCCAGGATCTCTGTGATGAAATATTTCCTGGATGATATCAGTGCTGTAGCAAAAGTGTTCAGTTCAACCATGATGCCATAGGTCAAGAATTTGGGATCAAGATTTTGTTTTACCCCAGATCCTACATTGAAATCAATGCCCAATTTCTTGCACCTGGAGTAAGAATAAAGCGGGCAGTCTTCTTCATGAGGTATTGAGAGGATTTTCTGAATACGATTGGTCCGCACCTTCCACAGTTTTATATTGAGCTCATTTTTGTGTTCATTGGCCACATAACTAGCTATATTTTGGTTTTTGATTGTGGCCTGGGAACCAGCACTGCACAGTTCTGAATTCGGGTTGTTCTGGCAACCCTCTTGTTTCATGTCACATTTATTTGGTGCCTTTCTTGGAATTTGTGTTTGCTCTCCACTTCTGTTAAGTCCTTTTTCAACAGGTGGACTTTCTGGATGTTCGAAGTGATCCTCATTGCCAGTGTTTTGTGAATCTGCGCCTTCGTCTGAGTCTATATCAGATTCCCCAATAGGAAAAGTGTAGTAGTTCTCCGTTACCATTTCCTCCTGTTCCGTGTCACATTTCTTTAGTACACTTTGTGGAGACGGTGTTTGCTCTCCAACTCCACACAGCCCTCTTTCATCATGCTGACTTGTGAATGGTGAGTTCACATCTGAGTTGACAGTTGGTAAGCTGGACGAGACGTCAGTGGAGACCAGGAAAGTGTCACGCAAACCCAGACAACTTGATTCTGATTTAGGGAAGTCAGAGCTCAAAGAACAACTTTCTCGGTTTTTGTAGTGATCCTCATTGCCAGTGTTTCTTGAATCTGTGCCGTCGTATGGGTCTAAATCAGATTTCCCAGGAGCACAACTGTAGCTACTTTCTGCTCCCATTTCTTCTTGTTTCATGTCTGCCTTGTTTGGTAGAATCTGAGGAGTCTGTATTTGCTCTTCACTTGTACAAAGCCCTCTCTTATCATGATGCCTTGCAAATGTCTGGAAGGAAAATGGCTCATTTTTAAATTCCGGTGTTATCTTGCTACCAATTGCGGTAAGTTTCTTTCTTCTCTTTAGTAGGTGTGATATGTTGGACGAAACTCGATTTGTCACCAGTTGATTTTTGAGATCAAGTTCAAAATTATGCTCCAGCACATCCAGAATAATACGGCTGTAGGATGCAGCCAGTACTCTAGTGAAGTGTACGACTTCTAACATTACACCCTTTGTGAGCAAACTTGAATCTAGACTTTGTTTTGAGTCAACGTCAAGATTCAGACCAATTTCTTCACAATGGGGGAATGAATGAGGGAAAGAAGCATCTCTCAGTTCTTTCTTTGACTGTACTCCTGAACACTGTTCACTGTCACCAGAATGTGCTCTATCCATCTCATCTGAGAGTCTTTCTGTCTTTATGTATTCGCTGGATGTTGCCTCTAAACAATCAAGTTCGTCTTCATGTTCACTATCATCAGTATCATCCATCTCCACCAGGAGCCCTTTAGTCTTACAGTCTGTGGATAACATTTTCTGTACATTGTTGCTGTTTTTGGTACTTCCTGGCTTAGATGACACGTCAAAGAGAGTAAAAACTTCATGTTTATCTTCAGGTGGGTTTCTGATCAGATCCTTGACTTTGTGCAGAATTTGAGTCGTAAAATGACTCCGCTGTTGCTCATTTTCCAATCCAAGACTGAAATTGTTCTCGAGAATGTTTGTGATAAAATGTCTCTTATTCTTGCTAACTGTTTTAGCAAAGTCACAGACCTCAAGTATGACACCATTTGTCACTAACTGTAAATCCAGTTTTTTCTGTGTGTTGCATGCTATATTAAAATCCAATCCTATTTCATCGCTGTAATGAAATGGTTCTGGATCTCTTGAGTATTTCTTTACATGCAAAATGCGCCATTTCCATACTGTGTTGGCATCCATCTTGTTATCATTAAGATGGTAGGTGCCCTTGTTGTCCATCTTCACTGTTCTTCTTCTTGACGTTCTATGTCTTCATTTTCTATATTTACATTAGGAGAAAAAAAAAGATAAATCATACACGTTACCTCAGCCTCGAGTCATCACAATCTAAATGTACTGATTATATAATATCTGACTAAAAACGCTAATCAAAAATCACTTTTGATCTCTAGGTATCTGTTGAGGGTATCTAGTCATATGTTTTCTTGGCTCTATGATTGGTTACTCTTACACCAAAATAATATGAACTGAGGACTACTATGAAGGTAAGTTACAATTAAGTCATTTCTTAAGTTGAGAAGTAGTTATTCACCAAGCATTCACCAAGTGCCTTAGCAATTTGTGGGGCTAATGTGGCTAGCATCTACTGTCCTCTCACGGGCTGGGAAGATGCTTTTCCAGTTAATTTTTGAACCTTGCCTAATAATGAGGAATATTCAAAAGAAACGGTGAACATTAAAAACAGAGGAGTTGGTTAAACTTTACTTTTAAAGTTACTTTTTTTGTAACTTCAATCTGAATGCAAGCTCAGTTGGCTTTGTTGTTACATGACATTCTCCTCTTTGTGAACTGCACTGCTGTAGCTGGTGTATGAAAATGTACTTGAGAGACATGTACTGTATATTTGTATACTTTTATATACTTCTGAATTGTCTGCTAAATAAATGCTGTTGACATACCTTATCTTACCCCTTATCTAATGAATGAATAAATTAGTTAATGTAATAACTAATTAAGCTTCATTACGGGGCAGGTCACTCCTCCCAAAACTCTTCCTTCAGGCCTACATCACATTTTCTTTCCTATTTTGAGCAAATAATGCATTTTTAACAGTCTTTTTTTGCTTCAGCTACGTACGTGCTGCCATTGCAATATTAAACCTTAAAAGGATACTCCATCCCAGAATCATAATCCACTCAATATGTACTCACTCCTATGCTGATTTGAGGATGGGTGAAGATCTTCAGTTCACAAAACAATTCTGGAGTTTCAGCAGAAAACAAGGTTGCAGCCAATGGCGACCACAGATCAAATGTAAAAAAAACAAAAAACAAAACAAACACAAAATGTCTCCATCCTGCTCGTGTGGTGTAATCAAACTGTCCACGAGCCATGACCTTAAAATTTAACCACAAAAGACGCCATTTACACCATGTTTTTAGCCGAAATGTCAAATGTAGGATGTAAACATGGCGTTGTCGTATCGCAAGACTTCGTATATCTATTAATGGATACACGTGTGGAAATATCACGAGATCAACGCCATGTTTACATCCTACCTGCTACATGCTACAGTTGACATTTTGGCAAAAAACGTGGTGTAAATGTTGTCTTTTGTGGTTAAATTTTAATGTCACGGCTTGAGGACACTTGGATTACACCACACGAGCAGGATGGAGACATTTTGTGTTCGTTTTGTTTTTTTTGTTTTTTTACATTTACATTTGGTCTTCATTCACTCCCATTGGCGGCAACCTTTTTTCTGAAGAAATTCCAGGATTGTTTTGTGAACTGAAGATCTTCACCCATCTTCACATCGGCATAGTGGTGAGTACATATTGAGTGGATGATCATCTAAGAGTGGAATATCCTTTTAAGCCTACTTGTGGTCAAAAACATAGATGTGTGCCTTTCACAATAAGAGCCACTTTTCCAAAAGCCTCCATAACACTATGTACATCATAAGCTGCATCTTAAGGTCTCCCTTTAGCTTACAGGCTGTTTCCCAGATTCTCCCAAGCTAAGGTACACCTTCTGAAAGGTATAACTTTTAGAGCCACTCCAAACCACTCGTATGCTATCTGGTCAGAGAGGACTGACTGCCATTGAGACTGTAATGTTTTCTTCAAATGCAAAGGGATTTCAGCTGGCTACACACCTCGTAGAACATGATTTAGCTTGGTAAGTGTTCCTCCAACATGTCTGGCCCACACTGAAGTCTGCATCCTAGTTGGACATCCTCCTATCAGC